>CAUYQV010129370.1:0-37300 GCA_963574575.1 Galagoides demidoff
CCTGTGGTCCCAGCTACTTGGGAGGCGGAGGCAGGAGACTCGCTTGAGCCCAGGAGTTGGAGGTTGCTATGAGCTGTGATGCCATGGTACTCTACCCAGGGGGATAGCTTGAGGCTCCGTCTCAAAAAAAAAAAAAAAAAATCCATGAACACTAAGCCTTTATATTTATTTAGATCTTCTTTGAATTTTTGCATTGCCCGTTAGTAATTTTCAGCTTACAGATCCTGTACATGTTTTCCTTGAGTATTTCAGTTTCTTTGGAGTAATTGTAAATGCCATTATGCTTTTAATTTTGGTTTCTGCATATTCATTGCATTTATATAGACATGCAATGGATTTTTTTTTACTGATTAATCTTGTATCTTGCTATCTTGTTGAATGCATTATTTCTTAGAGGAGGTTTTTATTAGATTCCTTGGAATTAATTATGTAAAGAATTCTGTTATCTCAAAATAGAGACATTTTTATTTCTTCACACCCAATCTGTATGTCTTTTATGTCTTTTTCTTGCCTTACTTCAGTGGATAGAATTTCCTGTACTATGATGAATAAGAGTAGTGAGAGGGGACATCCTTGCCTTGTGTGGATCTTGTGGGGAAAATATTCAGTCTTTCACCATTCAGCATTAGGTTTGCCCTGTGTTTTTTTGTTGATGCTGTCTATCTAGTTAGGGATGTTCCTCTCCCATCCCAATCATTTTTTAAATCATGAAAGAGTGTTGGATTAACTTAGGGTTGTTGTTCTTTTTCTTTTCTTTTCTTCTCTTTAGTTTATTTATTTATTTTTTGGAGATACAGAGAGTTACTATGTGGCCCAGACTGGTCTTCAACTCATAGCTTCAAGTAATTCTCATGTCTTGACCTCCCAATTTTCTGGGAATACAGGTGTGAGCCGCCATGTCTGGCCTAACCTAGTTTTTAAACCTCTCTCTTTATGTATGTTTTATACATAAAATCATATTTCCAAAAGAATTTCAGAAAGTTTTCAGTATATATACAAGTGTAATGTAATATTATATATTTAATAACATAAAATAACATAACAGAACATAAAAGACACTGGTAAAATCAGCACAGGAAAACAATAAAGGAAGTCATCAGGAGAATTCATAAAAGAAGACGAAATGAATTCATAAGCAGAATTCATATACCAAGTTTATAAGTTCCTAGGATTTCATCATGATACAACTGAATTTTATTCTAATCTTCACATTCATAGGCTGATATTTTCTTCATTAAGACTTTCAACTTCTTTTGAAGTTGAAAGGACTCTTATTTGTACTGATAGCCCCCAGCTTAGCATATTACATAAGCATCAACAAATGAAAGCGTAATTTAATTAACTTACTTCCAGTTCATTCAACTTCATGCCTGTCCATTTAGGTCCACCTAAAGAGATGCAGGTTTCAACTTGCAGTCAAGTAAGAATGTTTATGTCTAATACATTATCTTCAACACCTTGATATTAACCTTGATTTGAGATTATCTCTTAAAGCGTTGGTGTACAAAATCTACATCTATCATTTTATTGATATTCTCAGGGTTGGGAAAATGGACAGAAGAATGACACTGGAGTCTTTTCAGGCTGCAAAATGCCTGTGTGTTAAATGCAGTATTTACCTTTGACCACAGCAAGGTCACAAAATTGTCGCCATGTCCAGTACACTTCTAGCTACTGATTTTTTCCTGGCAGAAGATATTTGTTACACAAGTCTCCTTTGAGAATAAGAGATACTACGCAGGTCTCCTTTGAAAGTAAGAGATAAATTGTAAAGACATCTTATTAATATAGCTAACTGATTTCTTTTCTTCAACTTCAGGGAATACCCTCAGTTTGGGTTGTTCACGTAAACTATTACCATATATTGTTATTGCTTCTAAACGTTTATGCACCAATTATCCTCAGGAGATACCGTGATCACCACAGAGTTTTACTGCTAATGAAGAGTCTGAGTATAAACAGTATCTACTTAGCTATTGTAGTTTCTAAAAGCCTGTGCTTCAGAATCACACAGACCTGAGTCTGGGTCCTTTTCTGGTCTAGATCCCCTTATGAACTCAGAAAAGTTACTCAGTCTCTGTTTCCTCTGTTGTAACAAGGGAGAAAATAGCTTCTGCTTCCTGGGTTTGCTTGAGGATTAAATGAGATCATCCACATAATACATAGCACAATGTCTCACCCATAGGTAGGATACTAAATATGCATACATGTTAGCTGTTGTTTCTAGAATTACTTATGCTTTTTGTACAGCTCAGATACAGTAAGAGATTTGAACTGCTTTTTATAAAATTTGAGTCTCCCTCAGGACTGTCCTTGCTCTGACCTTCATGTACACTGCAGACACTGGTTCTTAGGAATTGTTTCAACTTTGGATATGATCTGTATTTGAATTGTGAAAATTAAATTCCTGAGATAATGCCACCTCCAGTAGTAACACTTAATAAATGCCAGCATGCTAGTGTCTTTACTCCTCCTTTTCCTTCAGAGATAATTTCATGCAAACAAATAGAGGTAAGATCAAATTGTATTCATTTTTCCCTTCTAAAATCCACTTGTTTCCCTGAAATTATTTAATTATGGCCCCCGATGTTCATATTTCTCATACAATACTAATTAACATATTGACATTACAGAAACCTAAAGATGAAACTAATAAAGCCTAAACTAATTGCATTTTTTTTTTTTTGAGACTCAGTCTCACTCTGTCACCCTGGGTAGAGTGCAACGGAGACACAGCTCACAGGAACCTCAGACTCTTGGGCTTGAGCAATCCTCTTGCCTCACCTTCCTGACAAGCTGGGACTACAAGCGCCCACCACAATACCCTGCTAGTTTTTCTGGTTTTAGTAGAGACAGGGTTTCTCTCTTGGTTAGGGTGGTCTCCAACTCCTGAGCTCAAATAATCCACCTTCCTCAGCCTCCCAGCATGCTAGGATTATAGGCATGAGCCACCGTGTCCAGCCTACTTGCAAAAGTTTGCATCATCTGGTATCATTGACTATGACCAAATAAGTGTTCACTGAACTATATTTTATATCTTTCTTAGTATATTCAGACAGAGTGTTTCTTTTAAAAATTATTAAAGGCACTGGAAAAAGCAAGAACAAAAATAACTTTTTTAGTTATTAGCAAAATGATATATTGTTTCTGCCAAAATCTTTCCGTAGACTTCTTGTCATACTGTTAAGTAAATGAATTGGAAATTCCCCATTTCTTTCAGAAGTTCTGCCTTAGTCTCTTTTCTAGCTTGATGACCGAGGTGCTCTCCTTTGCTGTTTCAGGAAAGGAGTGCTCCCAGGATGAAAGCACAGCGGCTGCCATCTTCACTGTTCAGATGGATGACTATTTGGGTGGCAAGCCAGTGCAGAGCAGAGAACTTCAGGGCTATGAATCTACTGAGTTTGTTGGTTACTTCAAAGGCGGTCTGAAGTACAAGGTAAGCAGCTCTCTGTTTCTATTACCAAGCCCATTCTCCGCCCAGTTTTCCATACCTCATGTCCTCATGAAATGAAAGTTCATTGAAGGCAGGGTTCTTGTGTCTTGTTGTGTTTTTCTTTCAGTAGATTTGTTTACTGCTATATTCTAATACCTGCCAGACACACAGTAGGTGCTCCGTGAGTATGAAATGTATAATATGTGCATATACTAAATTTTAACGTGATAGGTTAATGTTTTCAAGAAAGTTAAGCACTTTCAGTTATGTCTTCACAAGAATGCCTTTTAATATTTGTAAAGTTATTTTAATAGTTAAATATTAGTAAGTTGAGTCTTAACAGTTTTCATTTTGCTATTCTAGAGAACCCTTGAATTTGGTGAAAGTAACTCAGGCCTTTGGAATATCAATTGCTCTGTAATATCTTAATACTGCATTATAAGAATTATAATTTGAGTAAGAAGAACTAGGCATGCATATCTCAAATAGAGTGGTTTGATCTTAGAAATTATGCAAATACACCATTTAGCTGAAAATATGTGTGGTTCAGCCGCACAAACTCAAATGTGCATGTGAGCACACACGCAATTTACATGTATTGGTTCAAAACACCAATAAATTGGCCTTACTTCTGAAAGTAAACAGGCAAAAACAAATACTAGCTAAGCAGTTCTAGCTCTTTAAAGCAAGCTTCAGGAAAGGGGAGGATTTTCCTGGCATTCTCTTGGCAACACACTGCAGACAGGCCCTCTTTACCATCCCTGCCCACCCTACCTGTGTGATCAGTCAGGGCGTGAGGAGCACCTGCCCAGACACACACTGCAGAAGCAAGTGTTCCCCAAATCAAATACTCCAGTGGGTGTTCAGCACGCCCTGCTGCCCCACCCTGGAACATGCCACCCTCGTGTGGACCTAAAGCTAAAGAGCAAAACTATAATTCTAACTGTAACACCAAATTTGCCTATTAAGATGCCAGGACTTACTGCTACCTTTATCTATTTGGAGCCTTGGTTGAATATTTTGTGATACCATTGAGATCAGGTCAAAATACTTATATATTCTCTTATCTTTCTTGAAATCATTATTGCACTCTAGGCTATTAACCACCCTAAATATGAAAATATTACCTCTCATATTTAATTGACATGAGCTCCTTTATGAAAAATGATCCTGAAACTTCCTTTATGTCAATAAAGCCAGCATTTTAAGTGAGTTGGGTCTTGTAGTTACTAAAAGCAGGTGCTATCTGCTGTCATCCCAGATTTGAACCCATTTCTGCCACATAGGGTTGTTTGCTTTAGGGCAAGTACTTGAGCTTTCTGTGCTGAATATCCTCAAACATGCACTAGGTATAACAGCTTTCTCATACAGGTGTTATAAAGATTAAGGGTTAAATTAAATAACAAAATGCATATACAGTACATAAGCAATCAGTAGGAACAGGATTTTTGAAATCAAATTTCTCGATACATGTTTAAAAGTGGACATGATAAAAGTAACTTTACACTTGTTGGATAATTATCTTCTCATCACAAGCAGTCAGGCCACCACAAATTGATGTGCTTTTTAGAAAGATGGTATTTGGAGCTCAAATTTATCAGCAAGAAAATGAGTCCGCTATCTTATCATCAGGGACATTGAGCAGATGACAATGTATGAAGTTGCAACAGCATTTGATAAGAAATGTGGAAGCAGAGATAATTTAACATCCAGAAGAGCAAATATGATTATATTATGCTTAATTTCATCCCATTAGTAGTTCTACGCTTGCAGGAATGTGGTCATCACTTCATGTATATTAGCTCATTTAGTATAAACAACCTTGAGCTGCAGTTTCTGTAATTACCATTTGTTCTATTACGATAAGTAAGACACAGCTTCAGGAGGCCGTGTAACTCGCCGTGGTCTCAGAGCTGGTCTGTGAGTGGGTGACCATCTGACTCTGGTATCTAAACCACTAGTCATTACACTCTCATGCTCTCCACATGTATAAATGGTTCAAACATTGGGGTACACTTTAAATTTAGGATTACCCTGTAAAATAAGGCAGTGTGTCTATTTATAATGAGCAAAATTAGACAGAACCTACTGTTACCAAGTCTGAAAAAATAATATGTAGTTGCCATTTGTAATGTAAAGATTTGGCTAGGAAGCATTAGGAGCATCTTCTTATCTCATTCGGTTAACTTGTGTCATTTCTCTTTAAAGTCTTGTAGAGGCTGGGAAGAGATTATAGAGGAGTGTTAGTTACCATTGTGCCTTTATAGTAAATGACCAGCTGACATACCTTTCCCAAGCTGAACTAGTCCCTGCCATGATTGTGGAGAGTGACCATCAGACGTCAGCCAGCAACCCTGTATTTACAGTGCTGCTAGTTCACATCATCTACTTTGCTTTTATTCTGCCTTGTGAAAGTAGAAGGAGACTGGAAGTTTCTAGGGCGAGTGCAAATAATATTCATGGAAGAATTACGGTTCTACATGCAACATATAGTGTTTTTTTTTATATATTGTAGTGTCAACTATTAGAGACAAATTATTTTTTTAAATAATGTTTAATTTTTACAGACTGTGTATCACTGTGCTGGTCCACCCTATGAAATTAACCTGAAAGTTATATGTGTATCCTCAGTCTAAATCTACTCTATATTTTATAACTTTTTTTTTTTAGATCACAGTATTCTTATAAAAATTTTTTTTATTAAGGCTCGGCACCTGTGGCTCAAGTAGCTAAGGCGCTAGCCACATACACCACGGTGGCGGGTTCGAATCCAGCCTGGGCCCGCCAAACAACAATGATGGCTGCAACCAAAAAATAGCCCGGCGTTGTGGCGGGCGCCTGTGGTCCCAGCTACTTGGGAGGCTGAGGCAGGAGACTGGCTTGAGCCCAGGAGTTGGAGGTTGCTGTGAGCTGTGATGCCATGCCACTCTACCCAGGGGGACAGCTGGAGGCTCTGCCTCAAAAAGAAAACCAATAAATTATTTTTATTAAATCACAGTGTTCTTCACCTTACTTTTAAAAAATTCAAATTACTGAGATGAAAACTTATATTTATTTTGTTTTATACTATTTAGTTCATTCAGCCAAAAAAAGTGGAATTCTCTGTAAAATTAGGGACTAAAATTTGAGGTTGTAGTTAGTTGTCCTGAAAACAACATTTAATCTATACTAACAAGACTTCTTTTCATAAGGGCCTTTTCCTGGAGAATGGTGAAAATTTAAAGCCTGTGAAAATTAAAAGGATGTGCTAATCACTACCTATACAGCCTAACCTCATTCTAAGTATCCTTATTACAGAGGCCTTTGATCTGTCAATGATAGAGTTTTGTTTATACTATAAACTCAGTGATGCACATTACCTTATAATTAATTGTGGAAATAATTAAATGGTTACTAACATTTAACTTAAAAAAAACAAAAGATGATTGTAAATAATTCAAGAAAATATAACTGATACAAATTTTTTCTTCAACATTTCTCTAATTTTATGTAGTTGTAGTTTATCTTCTTTATTTTGTTGTGATTGGGGATATGTAGTCAAAATGCTGCATCTCTCTTAAAATTAAAGTTAAAAATATTCAGGCCTAACATAGTTAGTAAACTCTGTTTACCAGAAAATAAAGAAGATGTTTGTTTGTTTGTTTGTTTTTTGAGACAGAGTCTCACTTTGTTGCCCTCAGTAGAGTGCTATGGCATCACAGCTCACAGCAACCTTCAACTCCTGGGCTTAGGCAATTCTCTTGCCTCAGCCTCCTGAGTAGCTGGGAGTATAGGCACCCACCACAATGTCCAGCTATTTTATTTATTGTAGTTTGGCCGGGGTTGGATTCAAACCCGCCACCCTCGGTATATGAGGCTGGTGCCCTACCCACTGAACCACAGGCGCCACCCAAGATATTTGGTTTATTTAATGCAAAAGCAAGGACCACGTGGAGAAGCAGCCCACCCCTGGCCAGCATTCAACTCGCCTTCTCCATTCTAGCCCTGTGACAGGAAGAACTTTGGGGTGCCTTGTTCTCTGGCTGCTGTCCCTGTACTTGTTACTTTCGACGCCCCTCTAGCCTGCTTTCATCCTCTCTGAAATTTCTGTTTGCTTTCCCGCTCATTAATGACTTGACATCATTAGTGTCCAAAGGGTAAGAGCCATGGCTTCTTCCTTTTTATGCAGCACTTTATACAGCACACTCAGTAAATACCTATATTTGTACTTTTAAGTTGCCTTGTTAGAAATGAAAGAATAAAGAGACAAACAAAGCAGCTTGTTGACTTACCAAGGCATTCTCTCCTCATATTGAACTTTTCACCTGGGATAGACAGCTGTTTTATTTTGGCCTGACAGGCATGGTTTGGGCACCTCCACCTGTGGTCTTACCCTCGGCCTCATCTGGTTGGAACCCTCATCAGTTTCCTCTTTGTTTTGTGTTGTGTCTTCCCCTCCTTGCTCAGGCTGGCGGTGTGGCATCTGGACTAAATCATGTTCTCACGAATGACCTGACGGCCCAGAGGCTCCTGCACGTGAAGGGTCGGAGAGTGGTCAGGGCCACAGAAGTTCCCCTCAGCTGGGACAGTTTCAACAAGGGCGACTGCTTCATTATTGACCTGGGCACCGTAAGTTTCATATGCACACATAACTGTCTACAGGAATTTGCAATCAAATAAAACACATTTGTCATCAAAGAGAATCACTTTTTCTGCACACAGGAAAGAGGTCATGTTTATGTGAGATGCAATCATGTCATGCAGTAAGTGGCAAATACTTAACTGACACATGAAGGAGGACTTCAAAGTTTTTATTTCTTTGATAGGTTTAGAACAGAGTACTGATTTAATTCTTCCTACCATAGAACAGAAATTGAATAAGACTGAATACATTTCCCCTCTCCACACAGAACTTCCTCTGATTATTTTGTCCTTAATTGTATGTGGGAAAATATAGTTTGAGGGGGAAATTGATTGCCCAGGCAGTCAAAGTTTCTACAATTAAAAATGGACACAGGGTGAGTCTAAACAGCCACCTGATGAATTGTGAAGGGAAATTTTAACATACACACGCATATACATACATACATGTGTATTCTATTTTACGCTTATCAATTGTATTTAGGGTTATTAGAAGAAAAGTCACAAGTGCAAATATCAAGTATCATCTTAATGACACAGGCAATAGTATATTATATCTGACCCATGTTTTCCTCCAGGAAAAGAGGCCCTGTTAATATCAGGTTTGCTTCTTAGTTACTATCATGATAAAGAAGTACTGTTGCAAGGCCCCATGGTAGACTTTAATAGGTAGAATTTAAGTTGCATCTTTAAAATTTGTAAGGTTTTCATAGTAGAAATAAAAAGGCATTCCCTACTACTAAAAAAACCCCGTGCACCATAAAGAAGGCAGGCAAGCACAGAACACGAAAGGACCCCCTCTTCCTGCTTCTCATCACACCAGATACATCAGCAGTACAATTATAATTCCTAACATTTCTGGGCCAAGCATCGTACAGAGATGCGACCTAACCTGCAGTGCATCGCTTAGCTCGGGGCTTGGACTGTGGAATTTTCCGGACGTTACAAAGCCAGGAAGCTATGAAGCCAGGATGAGACTCTAGGTATATTTGATCCCCACTCAGGCATTTTGTTTTACTGCATCTATGTAGGTGGTATTTTGAAATAAATCACCAGACAAGCCAAAAGAGTTCATGCCGTATGCACAGGGGAAGGACACAAAGCATCCTGAAGATAGTCCACCGAAAATTCTGCTTAAGCAGTATTAATTTGACAATGACATAAAGACTAAATGTACAAACATTATAAATGATTTGGAAAATGACTTTGAGGTATACACTTCTTCAGTTTCTATAGTTTTATTATTGCTGATGCATAATCTGACTCTTTTGAATCACACCGTCTTGTGTACACAGTTGGGATTACAGTAATATGAATGCCCAAAGTACAATTTTTAGTATCACATTTAGACATCTATACCCCAGAGGGCAGTACTTTATTCCTGAATCTCACAATAAATTTCATAGGAAACTTCTTTTCAACCTTCAAAGCGAATTGATTCTTTAACAGGCTTGAGGCCTGACCCTCAGTCCTAGGCAGAAAGCAGGTACTCGTCCATCCTTTCATTCTCCTGTACCATTAACAAACAAACAAACAGATAAATAAATAAATAGCTTACACAAACAGATGCTTGTGGGGATCATCAAGCCACATAGTTCCAAACAATTTCAGCATTCATTCTCTCAAAACCTAGGCACAATAATTGTCTTATCTCAGCTTTCATCTCTACTACTTACATTTTAAAGCCTTTTATAATTTATATGGTATTTTTACATACGAAATAACTTTTTTATTGGAAAAAGGAGAACTCAGTTCTCATTGGAGTTTCTATAATCTCAAATTCTCATCTATCAAGGTTGGTATAGGGCACCCAGCTCACTAAGAGGAACACTTCCCAGAGATGATGGACTTCCTCTCCACCATTACTTCAAAATAGTTCATTTCTTAAAAAAAAAACCAAAAAACAAAACTTTTTATTTACAATAGTATAATTGCTGTGTAAGTGCAGCAATAATCTATTTAATTATAATGAGTAGCTGCCAATTCTGCTTTCCAAGTAACTAGTCTGAACTTGGGCTAATCATTAACATTTTTGAGCCTTACCTTCCTTATTTCTGATTTCTGATGTCATTTCTATTCTTAGTTGACTATGATTCAGTCTCACCTGGTACACAGTCACATTTAGGATATGGAAGTTATTGTTCCAGTTTCAAAGGGAAAGCAAAAGCTTTGCAAGCTGTCATTCACATTCATACCAGTTTTCAAGTACCTGGGGTGGGATGCGGGTTTTTCTATTCCTAGTTCACATTCTGTTCACTATGCTAAGCTAACCATAAGATGGCATGAATAACAGAATATCTTGCAACCATTTCAGAATCTGCTGAATTCAGAAGTGATG
Source organism: Galagoides demidoff (assembly GCA_963574575.1). Classification (NCBI taxonomy): domain Eukaryota; kingdom Metazoa; phylum Chordata; class Mammalia; order Primates; family Galagidae; genus Galagoides; species Galagoides demidoff. The sequence continues at coordinate 10,392 of CAUYQV010129370.1, forward strand.
ATGCCTGATCTGCTAAGGTTCTACTGACAGTAGTAGTGTTCACTGAACCATTTATTATTTTGTGTAACAAATAATTGAGTTTCCACAATGGACTAGACAGGTGTTGTGGCTGATGTGTTTTAGTTGTAGTGACAATATGCTCTCTTCTCAGGGGTAGTTTCAGCTTGTGGGAATAGGATCCACAGATTCAGATTCATATAATAGGGACAGAGTGGCTATTATAAGGTTCAAGGTTCTATTCAATAGTAAATTGTCTTCATTTTTAATTATCTTTTAAATTTAATTCATTTTTTAAATTATCTTTAATACCTCTCAGGCTCTCTTCTGTTCTCATGCCTTGTAGAGATATTTAGAATGATTTTGTTGCACTGGTACTTCTTGTGTTGGGTTATCTCTTAAATTATGGAAGTTTTCTACACTCTGGGATACCCGAGTAAGAATCAAGAACTGGATTCCTACGTATACTGAAACAAATGCTCACAAGATCCATGTTTGTGTTACTAACCTTTAACCAGTTGGTTTGTCGCCAAAAGTTTCTAAATGGTGATAAGATCTTACAGTTACTGTAGTGACTTTATTTTGGGGGTGTGTTGCAGTAAACAAAGACGGACCCGGAACTAAAAGTTTTCATACCATAATATTTTTATGGTAGTTTGAGCTAATTATTTAAAGCAAGTGCATGAGAGAGCACAAAATAATGTCAGTGCAGTTTCTACAAGGTTGTATTATTGCTCAGGTACAAAAATTATAGGTTAAACATGTAAAGCTGTCACACAGTTAGAGCTGGCTGGGCAAAACTAAGGTTATGGATAGACTCTAAGTCCCATATCTTGATCATATGTGAAGGAGGTCAGCTTGTTTGATAAACAGTTACTATTATTATTATTTTATTTTTATTATTATTTTTGAGACAGAGTCTCACTATGTCTCCCTTGGTAGAGAGTCATGGCGTCACAGCTCACAGCAACCTCAAACGCTTTGGCTTATGCAATTCTCTTGCTTCAGCCTCCCAAGTAGCTGGGACTAGAGCACCCACCACAATGCCTGGCTTTTTTTTTGTTGTAGTTGTCATTGTTGGTTAGCTGGCCCAAACCAGGATCGAACCCGCCAGCCTCAGTGCATGTGGCTGGTGCCATAACCACTGTGCTATGGGCACTGAGCCAACAGTTACTATTATTAATTTGAATTTCCATATATCTTAGAAACATTTGTTCTTTTACAAAGTTTGTATATAGAGAGGTGACAATGTAACCTCCTCAGTCTGAGGCATGAGATAATGAAATTATCAGTTTAACTAGTTTGGAAGTGAAGAAAATCGTCAGTATTTTAGTGAAGGATTTAGATACCTTGTCTCGTATTTAGTTCATTTTCAGAAAATAATATGAAACATGACTAGATCTTAGCAACTTATTGCATCTTTGGAACATATTTTTATGTTGGTGAGTATATTACTCATTATTTTCTTACTATTTTTAAAGACGGGAAGTATTTTTAGAAATTCAGTAATAAGTTAACTAATACAATCACATCTGAAAATACTGCAACAAAGCACCAGTAACTGCAGAATGTGAAAGATAGTAAAAGTCGCCATATTCCTAAGGTTTGGGATTTGAGGTTACCTCTTAAAAATATACGTCAGAGTCAGCCACTAAGGAAGACGTAGGTCTCCTACAGTAGTAGGAACTGCTGTGGTGAGCTACAAATCTGCGTTCTGCGTACTCTGCATGTTCTGTTTCCTTATTACCTGGTTTGCTCAGCTACGTAGCTTTGCCCTACTCTGCTGCTGCTTATAACCCATCACCCAGTCTCCCACTGTTCAGTCATGCTGCTTAGACACAGAAGTCTCCACTTCCTCCCTCTCCAGTCTGTGTTTAACTCACACTGTCTAACTTTCACTCCCACCAGTCCTTGGAAACTATTCTTGCTACACATTGGGCATCCAGGGCTCTGTTCTGTGTGCACACGGGTCGTCATCCACTCGACCCTTCTGCTGTGATTGGACCCTCTCACTGTGGACCGTCTCATCTTCTTCCCTCTTGCTCATCCCCTGGCTTCTTTTTCTTCCTCCCTTTGAGGCCACTCTTTGTCATTCTTCTTTGTGTGGTCTGCCCATCTCTCATTCATGTATCCTTTTTAAGGATTCTCCTTTTAATTTTCCCTTCTTTATACATTCTTTCTGAGCACACTCATCGTCTCCTAAAGCTTCAGCTACTAGCCAAGAGTAAATCTCAATTTTATAGTCTATCTCAGCCCTCTTTCCTGAGGTCCATGTCCATATTACAAGGGGCCTCCCAGATATTTTGGTTCATGTGTATCATGAGGACCTCAACTCAACAAGTCTAGAAAATGATTTCTCCTCTGATTTTCCTTATCTTATTAATGGAACTGCTATTCACTTGGCCCTCAAACCCCCAATTCAGGAGGCTTCCTGACAGCTCCTCCCTAGCGCTCTGCACTCACTCAATCACTATCCTCGTCTGTTCTAAGTATCTCCTGACCCTTTCCTGCCCTCTTCATTGCTGTTGCTATTGTCTCAGTATCCTGCGGAAGAAACCTTCCCCGAGTTTTCATGCTTTTGCTTTTGTGCGACTGATTTCTTTACCTAGAATATGCTCCTCTTCTGAGGCATCTTTCTCTAGCAAACATCCAATATTATCTTTAAATATTCAACTCTGATGTTGCCTTCTTCATCATTTATCTCCTGACCTTGTCTTCTTCTACTTCTTCTGTCCCCTGTCCCACCCCTGTAGAATTATATCCTCCTTTGTCTTCACTTGGCTGTCACTATCCAGAGACTGGCCTCTGAGTATTGCTCACACTGCTTGTCTATCTACTTAGTAGCCTCACTCACTTCATTCCTAAAGCATTATATAAAGCCCAGAATGTATAGCTACTCAACAGATGCTTCAGCAAATGTGTATCTATCCAGTATAAAGCATGTGGTCTCATGCAGTCATATGTCTAAAGATGTAATTTTCATTTTCATCTCGTAATCTATTCTCATGCTTCTGTTTCCACAGGAGAGTTAAAAAGAAATAAGGTGAATCTTGAATAGCCAACAAGTATATGCAAAAGTGCTCAACTTCAGAGAAATGAAAACCAAAACAACAATGTAATATCATCTCACCCCAGTTAGAATGACTATTCATCAAAAAGACAAAAGATTTAAAATGCTGATGAGGATACAGAAAAGGGGAGACTCTTGGTGGGATTGTAAATTAGTGTAGTCATTATAGAAAATAGCATGGTGGTTTCTCAAAAAACTAAAAATAGAACTACCACACCAATCCAGAAATGGCGCTCCTGGGAATTTATCCTCAGGAAAGGAAATCAGTCTATCAAAGGGAGACTGGTACCCCATGTTTATTGCAGTCCTGTTCACAATAACCTAGATACGCAGGCATCCTAAATGTCCATCCTCAGATGTGAGGATAAAGAGAATGTGGTAGAGAAACCTAATAGAATACTATTCAAATGCAAAAAACAATGAAATCTCATCATTCGCAGCAACACAGATGAGCCTGGAGGATATTATATTAAGCAAGATAAGTCAGGCATAGAAAGATAAATACTACCTGTTCTCATTCACATGTGGGAGCTAAAAAAAGGTTGAGTTCATAACAATAGAGAGTAGAATTGTGGTTATTAGAGTCTGGGAGGGAAGGTTCGGGAGAGGTTGGTTAACTGATAGAAAGTTACAGTTAGATAGGATTAGTAAGTTCTAGGGTTCCTTTAGCACGGTTCAGGTGAATATGACTAACAATAACTTACAGTTTTTCTTTTTCCTTTTCCTTTTTTTTTTTTTTTTTGAGACAGAGTCTCACTCTGTTGCCCTGGGTAGACTACCGTGGTATCATAGCTCACAGCAATCTCAAACTCTTGGGCTTGAGCAATCCTCTTGCCTCAGCCTCCCATGTAGCTGGGACTACAGCTGCCTGCCAGAATGCCAGGCTATTATGTTTTTTAGAGACAGGGTCTCACTCTTGCTCAGACTGGTCTCAAACTCCTGAGCTCAGGCTATCCACCTGCCTCAGCCTCCCAGAGTGCTCGGATGACAGGTGTTAGCCACTGTGCCCAGCCCTTAGTAATTTACATATTTTCAAAAAGCCAGAAGAGAAAATTTTAAATATTCCTAGCACAAAGGAATGATAAATGTTTGAAGTGACGAATATACTAATTGCCTTGGTTTGATCATTACACCTGTATACATGTGGAAATATCACTCTGTATCCCATAAAAGCAGTTCAAACTTAGCCCATGCATCCCCTTTCCCATCCCTCAGGATGCAAATACAATATTATGGCCTATGGGTAGGGTGTGAAGATGATGATGGAAATGTGAGTCTGGTCCTAACTCTCCTGTAACCTTCCTTGAGGCAGAGCCATTCCCTTCATTCTGAGATTTGACCTCTAGCCCCATGATGTTTGCTGGAGAATATCTATGGCTCACCTTGTTCTTCTCTGTCACGGCCACATACCACTGTAAGACCCTTCTCGTTCTATTAGTCACTACTGCACTCTGCTGAGGAACTCTGCTTTGTTTATCCCATGCCACACTGCAGTTTGGTGATGCTGCATCCACATTGTAGCCCCACCCACTGGCCCAGCATCCTGGATGCTCACCCACAGTCATTGCTTCCTTTTCAGGCTGCTGAGTGAGTATAGGGCAAATCAATTAGAGGAGAAATGGGATGGGCCCTCCTGAAAGATTCATTGCTTCTGGTCAGATTTCCTAGTTCCCTCAATCTCCTGCAATTTTCCTTGTGCACCAGACAAACCAGACTTACACCATTTCATGTTCTTGCCTACCCTGTAGGTCTTGTGATATACTCTAGCCCCTAAGGCCAAGATTCTGGTTCTTGATACACAGAGTCCTAGACTGTATCCTCTCTTGCTTCCTGCTAAAAGAAACTTTAGAAAAACCATTTCTTTTAAATTAAAATGGTTTTGACTTTCAGACTTTTGTCTCTGCTATGACTTAAAAATGCTTATTTTAAAACAAAAGTCTGAACCTAGTTCTTTGTTTCTGATAAATTTGTCTTTAGTCCGAAGTAAGAGATACCACTAGATTTACAAGAGGAGAGTCTTGAAGCAACGAGAAAAGATTAATGGGAAAGACACAGTTAACATTGAAGTAGGGATGAATGGCAGTTATTCTGTGTTTAATGAGTGCTGGGTGAGCAGGTAGTTTTCAGCTTCTAGGGACTGTACAACCATGGAAGGTATAGACACCTTCCCACCTCAGAGTGTGGCAGGGGGAATGTGAGCTACTGACACAATTGGAGAGAGGATGAGGGCACTAGAAAAGACAACTCTCAACATATTGGGATTTACACTTTAATTCTCAGTCATGTTTTCATGTTAGAATCATTTGGAAAATATTTTTAACATGGTGATGCCAATGATTTGACGCCAGGCCTTCTGATTTTGAAGTTTGGGGATGGACTTTGTTGTAGGCACTTTTTAACCCCTTCTCCTCCACCCCTGGGATAAAATAATGTACAGCAGTAGGGAACCACTTCACTACAGGAAATGTCTAATGCTGCTGGGCAATTCAGATTCATGTGCCTTGAGAGCTAGTAAGTCACCAACTTATGTGGCTGGCAGAAATGGTTTTTGATAAAGTATGACCGAAGCCACTTTCTCTGCTTTGCTAAACACTTCACCTAGCACAAAAAACAAAATTTCACCTGTCACTGATGCTAAAAAAAGAACCACCTGAAGCTGTGCATCTTGTCCCAGCCCGTGCCAATTCTAGTACCAACTGCAAAACTAGAATCGTCCAAATCTTTTCCCCATTCCCTGTTACTCCAGTGCACAGCCTGGCATTACTGACCAATCTTGTAGGGTTGGGCTTCTGAATATCTCTTAATGATTCACCTCCACTCTGTGATCATGGTGCTGCCCCAGGTCAGAGCACTTGCTTCCTTCTGGTCAACCTGTGCTCAGCGGCCCTGCACACCATTCCATGCATCTTCCATCCTTCATTGAGAGGCATCTTTAAAAACACATACATATGTCGCTGGAGGGCATTGAGTTGGTTGACTCTGAAGAAACAATAAAATAGGATGAAAGTAAACATTTGTTTATCTAAAAACTAGAGAAAACATGCTTTAAACTTTTAAAATAAAAAAAGATGCCCTGAGGTATCTCAGAAATCATTATGATTTTAAAACTATGTTTAGGGAACCTTCAGGCTCAATGAATATCTCAATGAATTTCTATGTTCAGTTAGCTAGATCTAAAGTGAAACCAAACACACTACAACATAGCCAGTAAGAGCAAGGAAGAGGAAGAGGTCTGGGTGCACATTCTCCTTGAATAAAATGTGTAGATATATGTAGAATAATAACTCAGAAAAGGATGAAAGGTAGCAAGTCCACACTGAATTTTAATTCTTTGCACATGTTGTAATTCAGCATCATTTGGGCTGTTTTGGGTTCTCCTTTAAACTCAGCCTCTGAACTCTTCGCTTCCCTTCAAGGGCAGCATTGAGCATTGTTTTATTTTTACTCTTATTTCCTTTCCCCAGATGATGTTTGGCTGCACTGTGATGTTTGACTTATTAACTCTGACCACAGAGTTTAAAGGAAATTTTAGAAACCTCTGGTTTTTGAGACCGGAAACCCTTCCCTCCCTAAATGTCCTTTAAACGTGAAATAACCTAAATGTGGTTATTTCAGAAAATATCACTCACTTGATTTTGTTTCTTGTTCCTGGCAGACCAGACTCACAGATTGTCTTCATTCCCTTATTTCTTCCTTTTCCAATTTTGCAGAGTAATTTTGTTTTTCTCCGATAGTTTGTATAGTAAGAGTTAATTATAGTCCCACACACCTTGTGTTCATGTGCAATATGTGCATCAATTTTACCAAAATGTAAGTGGATTTTCTTCCAGATTGAACGGATGCTTCCATATTTCCATGGAATTTTTATATCCCTTCCCAAAAGATATATGACATTTAGTGTTGAGTTGTTAAATTCCTTAGCATCTTAGAGGGTAAAATAGTTGCCTCTGAAACCACGTTCGCTTTACACTTCTGGTGTCTAGTACATGCAGATCAAGTTGATAGAAGGTTTTCAAGCTACATCTCATGAAAATATTATAAATAAAATAGTTTAGATTTTAGTGAATACTTTTTATTATAGTAATATGTATTAACCTATCACATCAATTCAGACTTTTTATTTCTTTTTTTAAAGCCTACTCCCTCTAGAAAAGAGGGTAAGTTGAACTACAGAAGAGAGTTTTTTCAAGCATGGTGCCAGGTGAATACAAAGTCTCCCTGTGCATAGAACAGTGAAGTAGTCTTAACCAACTGCCTCTGAATAGAGAGAGCCTTGGGTGGTACAGTTTATTAATAGCACTAGGCATACTTATTTCAGCACAGTAGAGCTCTATTAAAATGAGATGTCCTAAACACATCACCCACAAATGGTGAAATGTAAATTTTCACATATGATGAATGGCTAAAATTCTATTGAAACTTTTATTTATTTATGTTTTCACTAAAAACACTTTATTGTTCAAAAATGCCAGCAATCTTCTGAGTCTTCAGCAAATTGTAATCTTTTTGCTGATGGACAGTCTTGCCTTATGGTCAATGGCTGCTGACTGATCAGGATGGCAGTTGCTGAAGGTTGGGGGTGGCTGAGGCAATTTCTTAAAATAAGACATCTACAAAGTTTACCACATAGATTTGACTCTTCCTTTCACAAAACATTTATCTGTATGTAGCATGCAATGCTGTTTGATAGCATTTTACCCACAGCAGTACTTCCTTTAAAGTTAGAGTCAATCTTCTCAGACCTGCCTGCTGCTTTATCAAGTTTATGTACAATTCTAAATGCTTTGTTATTATTTCAGTGACGTTCACGGCACCTTCATCCATAAGAAGCAACTTTGCGTCCATTCAAGTTTTATCATGAAATCACAGCAATTCAGTCACATCTTTGGGCTCCACTTCTAGTTACCTTCTTATTTCTACCACATATGCAGTGGTAGAAGTCTCAATGCCTTCAAAGATACCCAGGAGGGATGGAATAAACTTGTTCCATTACCTCCTATTAAGGTAGATATTTTGACCTCCCCTCATAAATCACACTTTTTCTTTTTTCTTTATTTTTGTAGCAGTGAAATATGATTTTATTTTGTATTGCTTTTTTCATTTATTGTTGGGGTTTTGTTGAGGGTACAGAGAAACAGGTTATACTGATTGCATTTGTTAGGTAAAGTCCCTCTTATGATTATGTCCCAACTCCAAGAGGTGTGTCACACACTGTGACCCCGCACCCCCTTCCTTCTTTCCCTCTTTCTGATCCCCTAATTCCTCCACACACACCCCCACCATGCACTAGGTTATCAGTTGTTCTCATATCATAATTGAGTACCTTGGATTCTTGTGATGCTTTACTAAGAAGAATGTTGTTTCAACTCCATCCAGGTTAATACAAAAGATGTAAAGTCTCCCATCTTTTTTAATGGCTGAATAGTATTCCATGGTATATGTATACCACAGCTTGTTAATCCATTCCTGGATTGGTGGGCATGTAGTTTGTTTCCACAGTTTGGCAATTGTAAATCGAGCTACGATAAACAGTCTAGTGCAAATGTCCTTATGACAAAACAATTTTTTTTTGTTCTGGGTGGATGTCCAGTAATGGGATTGCAGGATCAAATGGGAGGTCTAGTTTGAGTTCTCTGAGGATTCTCCATACTTTTAAAATGAGTTTTAATGTGTTGCTGCCACCATTTAAATGAGCATACAAAGTGAATTAGTATGAATGAAAGCAGTATTTTCATTAATAATGATTCTTTAAACAATTACAGTTCTGACTGTTAGTGATTTACAAAGTCATTATTTTATTGTGTCTTATTTGAATTAACTATTGAAAAGCAAGTCTAGTAAATAGGAAAATAAGTCATTTGTATGTAAATGGTGACAAAATAGAAGGTGAAAATAAGGGTAAGCATAACACAAATCATTCATTTCCTACTGAATAAGAAGTTTTCTGTAATAAATTCTTTAGCGATTTAGTCACTTTTGAGTTAAATAGAAAACTTCACTTTTAAAAGATTTGCAATTCTGAATGAATATTTCCTAGATCATGCTTTTTACTTTTTTAAAGGTAGGAACCGTGGTCTTAGCAATGGTGAGAAATATTTTCTACAGTTGAATTTGCCTGTAAATTGTATGCACATAAAAACACCTAACCCAAAGTACTGTTATAGAAAAATTCTAGGATTTATTGCAAAATTAAATGCTAAATGATAATTATGTTTTTGAAGTTGTCATCTTCAAATTCACTTTAAAACACACTTTAGCAAATGCTGATAAAATTTAGTATGATTTTATGTAATTTCTTGAAGTAGATGAGAGGTAACTTATACAACTAAGGTAATGATAACATAAACAGCTGTTAAATGATTATACAAATACAGAGTAAGTCAGTTGTGCTAATGAATCTGAAGAATTCTGGAAAGCTGACTTCTGATCCACTTCCTATCTTTCATTATAATTAAAATATCATTAGTAGTAGTTTGCCTTCACAGATATGCTTAGAAAAGAGTCATTTGCAAAATAACATGGAAGGCAGGAAAAGGAATCTGAGCTAAGGCCCTAGGCTGTCTTCAACAGAACACCTCGCTGAGCTGCATAGGATAATGAGATGTTACAGATTGCCTGCTGTGTGTGCCAGGTGTGGTGCTCTCAGGATACATCACACCTGCCACACAATGGTTAAATGCTAGGCTCTCCTGGGGAGCTTTCAACAAACACAGCTGCCCAAAACACACCTGAGAGTCCCTAAGCATAGAGCTCACATCTCTGTATTTCACCTTGTACTCCACTATCTGATTAATACTCAGTGACTAACAGTTGACTGATCATTGGAAACCATTTGCTTTCCCTTTTTGTAACTGTGAACCCTCGCATAGTATGCAAATGTCCTCCACCTGTGAGCTCATAGGCCAATGCCCAGAAGCAGAAAAGAGGTTAGAAAACAATAGAAGACTCTGGGGGATGGAAAAGAAGCACCTAGTGACCATGTTGAATAACTACATCAGATTCTTGAGTGAAAAGGATTGCAAGGCATAATCTTTTTTATTTTCATATAAAGGTATGAATACCTGAAATGCATGCTTTATTCTTAAGGAGACTATGGATTAAGTCATCAGGACCATGGTAAGGTGGACAGTCGGACAGGTTGTTGTAGGCCCGCATTGTGTAGAGTGGTGCTCTCAGAACCAAGTTCATCACAGTTGTCTACCTGTCAGTCTCTCCTTGTTAGTTTTCTATTATTCATCTCTGTACCCCCAGCATTATAAGCACCTAATAAATATACATATATGACATAAAACAAAAGGAAAGAACGCTGACTGACAGGAAGTGAAGGTCCATGGCTTTCTTTTTGCATACACATGCCCTCTGAATCGGATAGAACTATGCATCTTTAAATATCTTTTTTCTTTTCTTTTCTTTTTTATTAAATGTTAGCTGTGTACATTAATGCAATCATGAGATACAGTGTGGTGTTTTCATATACAATTTGAAATATTTTCATCAAACTGGCTAACATAGCCTTTATGTCATTTTCTTAGTTATTGTGTTAAGATGTTGATATTCTACTTTTAGAAAGATTCACTTGTACCCTTGAAAGATAAACCATAGAGGTTAAATATCTTTTTTCTGCCAACACAAACAAGATATTTTTGTTTCTACTTAAATGTAATTACATTTATCTGTCTTTATGATATTCTTGATGATATACATGCAGTAATTTTCTACATCAGTCTTTAAACAGCCAAATTTTTCACCACCAAAAAGGAGTCTGTGGTGTCTGTGCAACAATATTGACACAGCACCTCCCTGTGGATGGGCATTTGTTTTGTTTCTTCGTTTTTGTGTTCCATGTATGAATACTTTTGGAATATAGATTCTTAGAAATAGAATTTCCTGATATTAAAAGCATGTTTATTTATTTTTTTGATATGATGCCAAACTGCCCTAAAAAAAGGAAAATAAATAAAAAAGGCTATATTTGTTTACATCACTCAAGTGGAGGGTGATAATGCCAGTTCGCACACTGCTGCCAGCTCTGGGCACCAGGAAACTTTTCTTTCTTTCATTTGACCACATTTAATGGAGGAAATAATATTTTGCTATTATTTTCCATTTGTATGTCTTCTGGATACTGTGCTCAAATCTAAAATATATAACATTTTAGTCTAAATGGCAGCTAAGGTAATTTCTACTGTGTAATATATCAAACTGTTACTCTTTCCATTTTTCTTTAATGTTTATACATTGAAGTATAATTTAAATAGTTATCTAATTTTTGCTATGTAACTATTATTCTATTATTGAACATTTAGTACCTTCTGATACCTTACCAATATAATCACATATAAAGGAAAACCTTTATGCATGCAGTTTTTTCTTCTCTTTATAAATAGTTTATTAAAATAAAATAGTGATATTGGGGGGCAAAGGTTTTAACACTTTTTATGGCTCTTGATAATAATGATTAAATTGTGGGGCTGTGCCTGTGGCTCAAAGGAGTAGGGCACTGGTCACATATGCCAGAGGTGGCAGGTTCAAACCCAGCCCTGGCCAAAAACTGCAAACAAAAAACAGAAAAAGAATTGTTAAATTGCTTTATGTAAGTTAATTATCTTGATTTAGCCATTCTACAATGCATACATATTTCAAAACATTGCTTTATAAATAAGAAGTATATACAGTTTTGATTTGTCAATTTAAAAAAATAAATACCATTACGGAAGTAGTATACCAGCTCTTATGATCATCAAGAATATATTACTTAACAGAATCTGACTTTCTGAAATATTATAGATGTATCATTTTAAATTTTAAAAATCCATATAAGCTTACATTCATAGTTATAATTATTGGATCATATATACAGAAAATGGTAAGATATATATCTATATTTTCCATGTTTAAAAATGCTTACTTTTGGCAGGTGCCTCTAGTCCCAGCTACTTGGGAGGCTGAGGCAAGAAGATTGCTCAAGCCCAAGAGTTTGAGGCTGCTGTGAGCTATGATGATGCCACAGCACTCTACGATGCTTCATTAAAGTGAGATTCTAAAAGAAAAAGGTTACTTTATACTACCAACTGAAAGCTAAAGGATGTAGAATGAAGTGTAAATTTAAATACTGATGTATAATCACATATACCTCAACAATAGGTCAAGTACATTTTCTTATTTATACCTTTTTGTTTTCTCCTAATTAATCCCAATAAGTAACACCCCGAGGCTAAAGTCCTCCATATATTCCTGGTGTCAAATGATCTGTCTCTTTCTTGCAGGAAATTTTTCAGTGGTGTGGTTCCTCATGCAACAAATATGAACGTCTGAAGGCAAACCAGGTAGCCATTGGCATTCGGGACAACGAAAGGAAAGGACGATCTCAGCTCATTGTGGTGGAAGAAGGAAGTGAACCAGCAGTGCTTACAAAGGTATCATGTCACAGTCAGTTTGTTAAAGTGCTGCAACTCCAAGTTGTGTGTGTGAGAGAAAGAGACAGATTCAACCGATTTTTAATACTGGGCCTAGGCTAAGATGAGGGAGGGGAATTATCAGGGTTCCCTAAGTTGTAACTAGAAAAAGGCAAAGCCCTGTTTATGTCACCATTGGTGTGACTATCAAAGGAACCCCTGACCTTCTGAGGACCAATGTTTGAGTAACACTTTGGACATATAAGAATATATTCTTCAAGGAAACTAATAGTTCACTCATCTGGGCTTCTTAATACTTTTTTAAAACACAGTGGTTTTTCCTTAATTTTAAAAAAACAATTGAAGGTTAAGTATCCCTTATCTCAAATGCTTGGGACCAGCACATTTCAGATTTTGGATTCTTTCAAGTTTTGGAATATTTTGATATACATAATGGAATATCTTGGGGATGGGACCCAAGTTTAGACAAGAAATTCATTTATGTTTCATAGATACCATATAAGCACAGTCTGAAGATAATTTTACACAAGATTTTAGAAATCATTTTGTACACGAACAAAGTATGTTAAGTGCTTATGTGTGGAATTCGACTTGTGGCGTCAAGTCAGTGCTCAGAATGTTCCAGATTTTGCTCATTTCCAATTACAAATTTTCAGATCAGGGATTTTCAACCTAGTCATTAAAAGAATGAAATACAGTCTTATATCAAAGGAGTAAATATATCAAAATTTTAAATATTTTTATCATTTTAAGCTAAGAATTATAGGCAAGAGACTTATGATTTTAGTGTAACTTTTAAGTTAATGTGAAAATTAAGTCTCTGTGGCTCTTTAGACCTGTATCATTTACTTAACCATTATATTAACCTTAGATAGTTATTGTGTCAAAAACTTTCCCTTTTAAAACAAGCACAGCAACTACCTAAGTGTATATATAAGTCTAACAGTTAAGTTCATGAACTCATTCTAGAAAATGTGCTACATACCTCATTGCTGAATTATCACTATGGTCGCCTTTGAAGTACTCCCTTTGGGAAGCCAAGTACTGACTCCAGTGCCTAATCCACCTTCCAAGCAATTTTGGAGTTCTTTTTCTGGAATGGCTATGAAAGTTATCTTCATATTACCCTTGATATTCTGGATGTCATCAAAAAGTCTTCCTATGAATATTTCCCTTTTTTGGATAAAAGTTACTGGGGGCAGATGAGATTGAGTAGAGAGGGTGTTTCACTACAGTTATTAGCTTACTGGATAAAAACTCCCTCACAGACAGTGCTGTGTGAGCTGGTACATTGTTATGATGCACCAGCATAACAACTGAAAATCACTAAGATTTTTAGTTCATATATTTTCTGTCAATAGAAAAATTGATTTTCTTACTCTGTTATGCTTCTGACAGTTAGCCAACGATTTTGACACACAATTTAACAATTTTTTGTGTTTTCTTTAGTTTTGCTTGTTACTGGCTGCCCTGACTTCTCTTTATCAGTGATGCTTTTTCTCCCCTCTGAAAAATGTATAATCCATTTGTACACTGCCATTTTCTTCATGGAATTATCCCAATAAACTTGGACTAACATATTCCTTATTTCACTTCAACTCTTGCCAAGTTTAACAAAAAATTTACAAACATTTGTTCATCGTTCTAATTCAAGTTCTGACATTCTCATGACAGCACACAAAAACACGATACAATATTGAAAGCCACTCAGCATGACACCACCACATGTTGACACAAACACAGCTGTGAGCCATTGATATACCAAGATTATGAAACCTTACCAAGTTCTTTATACAGTGCTGTCAATGTACATGCATGGTGGCAAGTTCACCAACATTATTGTCAGACCCCATATTGTATATATTCCCTCAAATAAGATTATCAGTCAAAGATATAATAATATTAGGATGTCTTGATGTGTGTCAGCAAGTTGATTCACATTTATTCAACGAACATTGAATTTTTGTGCTGTGTCAGGCACTAAATGTTTGCACCAGTTGCTACGTCTTTGTACAACCACTGTGTTCTTTCCCTCGTGACTTTACAGAGCCCTATCAAAATGTGTTGTTATAATATCTTTTTGAATCTTCTGCATTTAATAGGCAGGTGATATCTCTTTGTGTTTTCATTTCTCTGATTTCCTAAGATATGATGCATTTCCCCTTAGTGATTTTAGTCATTTGCATTTAAATCTTTCTAAAGACTATCTTGTAAATATGATTTTGATTTAGAGGAGTACAATATATTAGTTACACAATCCAGTGATAGCCCAAAAGTCCAGTTATTAAAAATTACATAATGAGATAATTGTAGAGATTATAATTTATTGCTTTAATAATCCCCAAGTTCAGACTTTTGCATTAATAATATTTTGGAAATGATTTTAATTCAATGGAGAAAATGTTTATGGTAGAATGCTAAAAGAAAAGGCAGGATGTAAGATTTTATGTACAATATCATCTTAATGTATAAGTCCATGGGTATGTAGGCATGTTTTCACATACACACATATATATTTGGAGGGAAATAGGATGGCGTATTACCAATATTTTCTTTGACCTTTGGGATGTGGCTGCTTGTTATTTTCTTCTTCATTTGTCTTTGAATTTTCAAATTTACTATAATAGACATGGATTATTCATTTTATAATCAGAAAAAAGGCCATTCACAAAAATAAAATAAAATTAGGGATGGTAGTACTGGATGTTCAATCATCAGAATAACATTGCTAATAAATTAGACTTATTAAACTATTCAAAACAAATTCTTGGGCTCTGTGCCCATAGCTCAGCTGCTAGGGTGCCAGCCACATACATCAGAGCTGGGGGGTTTGAAACCAGCCCAGGTCAGCTAAAATAACAATGACAACTACAACCAAAAAAAAAAAAAGCCAGGCATTGTGGCAAGTGCCTGTGGTCCCAGCTACTTGGGAGGCTGAGGCAAGAGAATCGCTTAAGCCCAAGAGTTTGAGGTTGCTGTGAGCTGTGATGCTACAGCACTCTAACAAGGGCGATATAGTAACACTCTGTCTTAAAAAACAAACAAACAAATAAATTTTTGATTATTTCATATTCTTTCAAGGCCTCTGTTATAGAGTGATCAACCATTCAAGTCTTCTAACTTGGCAAATATCTATTAATGAGATCTATTTCTAGTTCACCCTCTTATTTCAGTAGTTTTACTCAGAAACAGACCCAGGAGCAGGACTTGCCCTTGGGGAGTGGTGGACAGAGGGTTGCATTAACTACCAGAGGCCATTCGTGCTTCTTCTAGGGGCCCCTGGGTCCAGAACAAGTCTCTCAACTTCCCTCTGTCTCTGGTTCCTCATTTATAAAATGAGAGGTTAGACAAAGTGGCTTCTCCGGTCCCTTTAGGGTCCTGCCCTGTGATTCTGTGTTATCTCTTAGGCATTAATTACATGTGTTTAATTACCGCTCATTTGCCACTTGCAGTCTGTTCCTGGAAATGAAGCCACAGACATTTGACACTGTGTTCTAGGAAGTGAAGCCACCGTGGCCGAGGGGCGTGGCTGTGTGTGTTGATGTCTGGTGTCTTTGCTTACTGGATTCTATTCAAGGTTCTGAACAAGAAAGTTTCAATGGTCAATAAGGAAAGGCAAATATGAAGAGAAAACTATGTAAAAATATAACGTTGGGTTTAAAACGTTAGTGACGGGGATAAAGGGATGTAATGCTTAACATAGAGTGTCTGTGTTTGGGGGACTTTTCATTTGGTTTTACAGAGCACCTACTTTGTTTCCATTCAAGGCATTCAGTGTGTAGATGGCATTTTATCTGACAGTTCTCACTCGGAATGAACTGAAATTTTCAGTGACATCCTTCTTTATATTCAGTGGGCTTTTTATTTCTGTAAGGTTGTTTTGTAACCTGATTACAGGGTGAGTAGTTATTTGATTAATTAATTATGTACTATGATAAACTAGTTGACCCCTAGGATTTCTCTTAGTGCTGTAAGTGTAGAAGGAACTCGGTTGGGGAAAATTACAACTTTATTTTCACTAATCTCTTAACTAAAATGTGGCATTTCCTCCAATTGTGAATGTGATCAGCAAGTAAGAGTAACTTGAGGAGTACTTGTAACTTTCCAGATCACATGATAGTTATTATAGGTAACCTCAAAATACCAAGCACATCGTTACTTGGTAATTACCACGGTTATTAATTAAATCTGCTACTTGAAAATATTACTTAATGAGTTAGGGAAGAAGTTCATATATGACTTTATTATCTATTTAGAAAAGTATGTTTTGATAGTTGCATTCCAATGTAATTGGTTTCCATTATAATACTTTATATTTTATTTTTTGCATTTAAAAACTATTTTCTTCTAAGGGATCCAATAGGCTTCAGCAGTGGTCCAGAGTGATCAATAGCACACACTCACACACACACAAAGTCTCCTTGTTTAATTACATTGAAATGTCACTTCTTTTTCTAAGACTCTAATGCAACAGCTGATTTTAGTAGTCTAAACATCTTTCAAAATGTCTTTTAAATCTGACCTTTTAAGTGATTAATTTTTAATGGAGACCTTTTAAATTTACTTACATTTCATAAACTTTGAAAATGTCTACATGAGAATTAGTAAAGTCATGGACTTTTCAATCGAGTCATCCTATTACTACTCTCCAGTCAGTGCTGAATTTCTGGAACTTGTCTCTCTGACCATTAAAGGGCTCCACACTGAAAATTGAAAGATAATTTTTCTGAGAGTTATTTGAGGTGTCTCACCTCTTTGTTGATCACGCTATTTTCACACAGTTTTGATATGGCCAATCTCCAGGGTGACCATAAATTTCTCATCCAAACCAAAGCACTTAGGACCCAGAGACAACCTGGCCATTAACAAGACTGTCTGGGGAAACAGGATGTGTGGTCACCCTCTTTCCCCTATCTTTAGCACTTTTAAAAGTTCATATGACTAAACACAAAAATAATCTTGTATGTGAAACTGACCAAAGTCTGTAAACTAAAGTCACATTTTATTCTGTGTTTGTTTTCTCTTCACTACAAACATACTTGCCCTGAAAGGCTGCACATAAATTACGTAAAGCTTTTTCATGGTGTTTCTTCTTTTTGTATTTAAAATAATTAATGAATGTGAAGGAAAATTAAATATCTCACTAGCCCTAAGGTCCCGAAGTTTATTCATTATCTGAACAATAGGAGGAAAAACTAAAAAATCTCCTGGGGAACAATAATTTCTCCACCTGTTTTATAGACTTTTCATTTTTTAAAAGACAACATCTGGGATATGTAAAAGAAGAGAATAAAGAAGGAGCAAGTTGTTTGAAACAATAATAAAACACAACCGATTTTTGAACCTGGGGACACTTTTTTAATACAGTTAAGTGAAATTTGTTGTCTATAATTATTGCAAATGCCAGTGGACTACTGGCAGTATGAAATAGTACAGCGAGATTGTAAGCTGATGCATGTTATTGTCAGGTTTCTTGCTTTGATAAAAACAATTCTAAGGCTCCCTGTGAAGTCACATATGCAAACATTGTTTGGGGTTCTAGACCAAAAAAATAAAATTATCATATCATATTATCTGTCTGTTAATAAGTTTATTGAGCACTGAGTTTACTGAGTTCCAAAGAAAGTTTAAAGACTATTTACTTTGTTGTCTGGTAAAATAAATAAGCATGCGCTAAAAAACAGAAAGAGTGAGAGTAGACCATGGGGGTCTTCAAAGGCCAGAGAGCCTGGTCTGAACGATACCACCATTGGCTGGAAGGCTTCTTGTGGTAAAAATAATCTTTTATGGACGGAATGATAATAGCAAATATGCTAATTTAACCTCTAAAAAAAATCCTAACAAAGGAATTATGTTCTTCTTGTTGTTATAGGTCACAGTTGACCCTTGGAAAGAATATATTCAGTCATTCTCTTGGCAAGGGGACTGGATACATATGATGTGCTGACCTAGGCACCTTAGTAAAAACTAGAATTGAATAGTGAAAATAGTTCTTCAATTGTCTTTTACAGATGTACTGTATAAAATCTACATAAACAATGAATAAAATCTCAGTTGTATTCCCCCAAAGTATCAAACACAACTTGTCTTATCAGTGCTACTCAGGTTTCTTAAGGCCAGGCACTGCTCTCATAGTTGTGAAGCCCTCCCAGCTCTAACTCGGTGCTCATTAATAATTTAACAATCAGGACAGTTAACTGTGAAATAAATGTGGTACTAGAGACCTGGTATATTTGTTTTCTTGTCTCTTAGAGGATAGTATCAGTTTAAAATGTTTAGGTATTTGTTGATGAAGATATGAACAAAGTCATACCATAGATTAAAAGAAGTTTTTAGATTTTACATTTACACAGGGGAGCAGCTGGTATTTAAAAAGGGTAATTCTCAAATTCTGCTAGTCTTCTTTCTGGTGATAGTTACAACAATCTCTCAGAAAATAATAATCTTAGAAGATAATAGTGAATTCTTCCTTTTCTTTATATTTAGTGCACATATTACACAGAGAGCGCATACTACAGAAGGAAGCATTTAGCACAGTTAGAAATATGTAGCTGGTGTCTGAAGGTTTTCGTTCTGCGAAGTAAAGTGCATGTCACCGGCCTTCATCTCAGGTCAGGTCACCTCCCCATTTAGGGTGCAGCAATCACAGAAATCCAATTCTTTTCTCACAGGTGAACACATAGTGTACTGCTGCTACCCACTGGCCTTGGCCACTCTGCTGGATGTTGCTCACAGCCCGAGTCCTGCCTCTTTGGGAACTGCTGAGCTGCCACTGCTCTGGGTTAAAAGTGAATATGCTTTTTCCTCTTCTGGGGATGCTGTCTAGAGGCACGCAGAATGGTGCAGTGTTTGACATACCCTGGTAGGCTTTCCTACAATACAGCCTCTAACAAAACCAGGCTGTCCTGAGCCCCTGGTAATAGAATTGTTTACCTTTATACCAAGAAGGGTGGGAAAGCACCCAAATCTACATGTGGCCTGTGCCCAGGCAGACTTCGAGGGGTTCATGCTGTGACACCTAAAGTTCTTATGAGGCTGTCTAAAACAAAATGCCATGCCAGCGGGGCCTCTGATGGTTCCATGTGTGCTAACTGTGTTCGTGACAGATCAAGCATGCTTTCCTTACTGAGGAGCAGAAAATCGGTGTGAAAGTGTTGAAGGCACAAGCACAGATCAGAAAGCTAAATAAGAAAATGAAGCTTTTTTTTAAGTAATAAAAATTAAGACTTAAAAAAAAAAAAAGTGAATGTGCCCCAGGAACTCCAAGGAACTGTATAGACATAGTGCTTTGTTATTAAAATGACCCAATCTATTTGCTTTTTCTTACCTAAAACTTAACATCAAAGGCGGTAGGCATTGCTAATAACTTCCAAAGATCTTACACAATATAAATATACAGAAATTGAAATGATTTTGAAATTTTAATAATTCAAGCATGGCACCATTCATACACTTCCAAAAGCAAAGTAAAAGGTTAAGAAATCAAATTGGAATTGGGAAATTCAGAATTTTGTCAACATTCCATGAAGTAGCTCTGAAAATGTTTTGTTTCATCATGTAGTCCTAAATTTACTAGACTTACATGGGTTCACATTTTAATCTTTTAGCTAAAATATAATTGCACGTTTAAGGCAGGCATGATTATGTTGAAAATCATGCCACAGAAAGTGTGAGGAACTTTATTTCTGGGGCATGATCTTAAACTAGATAAATCATCCTCCATCCAACTGTTGAGGAAGGACAGGGTCAAACCAACTGAAAAACTACTCCTGGGGAGCTGTGGTCAGAGTCTTCCTCACTACCATTTGGGAAGGTGTAGAGTGTTTTTAAACATGTCTAAAACTGTACAAGAAAATAACATAAGTAAGAATAAAAATCACATTGCCATTAGCATTAAAGAAAGAGCGTGGTTGTTTGGGCTCCTTGAATTAAGACCTGAGATTGGGTTGTGGGTTTGTGATACCCACACGAAACATCACTCAGTATACTCTTTTCTTGCCCTGTCATTTATTTCATTGTTAGTCAAAACTCTGGACTTTGTAAGGAAGGATGGAAATTTGAGTTGTCTGAGGTTTATTTTAATTTTTTTTTTTTTTGGTCAGTAGGCACAATAAGCGCTTGGATATTGAGACATCAGAAGAAGTTTTGTCAGAGAAGTACACGTTTCTGTGTGTGCTTTTCTGGGACTTTTTGTAAGTTCTTGGGAAACTGAACAATTAATGCCTTAAATATTCTGGAGTCCCAGGTCCGTGCAGCATGCTGCCTGGCACAGAGGAGATGCTCATTGGTATTTGTTATCTGATTGAAATAACATTACTCTGAAAGCCACACGGAGCCAGGAAGGGGTGCACTCACAAGTTTACCATTCAAAAATGTTAGTGTTAAAGGGAAAAGTATTTGCCACTCTGTCTAGATTTGTCCTGAGGCTACATTGTATGTAGAGGAAAAACAAAGTATAAGAGATACCAGCAAAAAGGAGTCTTTTCCTTTCTTCCCTGTATTATGTTGTGATTAAGCCATTTTCTTCTTCTGGCTTTATGGCAGTGATTCTTGGTACATACTTGAAATCCAAAGATGTACAGTCTGCAGGCCACAAGATTATGATGCTTCCTAGAATGCTGTAGAGGCTGTCGCTACTTATGTCTACCATTTATGACAGCTTACTGTTTGCTAGTCACTGCTCAAGGTAGTATTTATTTATTGTCATTTAATTTAATAAATCTGTTATTTGGATTTCTAGTACTTAGTTTAGTTACCTATTTTCTTCCTCATCAGTTCATCCAGTGAAGGAAGTTGAAATATCATGAAGAAAGATAAGAAAAACATATAGTAACAGCATAGTTAACCATATGTTGCAATACAGTGATAATAGTTCATATAATCTTCCTCTTTGTCATACCAAAGTTCAACATGAAGACTTGTTACCTTACAGATGAGATACCACTTTTGCACTTTTATATAAGCAGTCCAAACTAATACCACTTGGCAATCATTTCTAAATGAGATAATTTTCTCTTTAGCTTGCAGGTGAAATGAGGGAGTTTTGATAGGAAAGGTAAACAGGAAAATGTAGTTCCAAGATAGACAAATGGACTTAATGAGTAGTACAGGGGAGAAGGACGGATCTTTGTCGGACAAAGTGAATATTTGAATTGATAAACTAATACAAACATTTAACTAGAATAGCAGGTTTAAATTCTCTCTTTTGTTTAAGTATTCCTCTTATCATATTAATAGTGATAGCATAGAAACAACTAGCAGTCAAAGACTATTTTGTTCATTAATTTTAGGCCAATTTCTTCTTATTCGTTTTGTTAATAACTAGGCCAATTCATATATCGAACGGACATATCTCTGATTCAGCAATTCATCATTCCTTGCCTTTATTTTGTAAATTATTTTACAAAATAGTGTATTAGTTTCCTCTTAGATTTTATGCTATGAATTAGCTATGCCCGGATATGAAAAAGTTGAGTCTTCAAGATTCAGCAATTCACATTTCCTTAGTATTGATTTTATAATTGTTATTTGTTTAATGTCATGAAAAGATATGCTCATATTTTAAAAAGAACTTCTAAAACAGAGGCCGTCTGGATTGTGGTTCTAAATACTGTTTTTCTAGGAATCACTCTGTGTTGGGTTATATTGAAAGTATTCATGCAAATCAATTATTAGATTTATTATTAGTTATTATTATTAGAATTGCTGTTATGTTTGCAGAAGTATCTCAAGCATCACAATTTTACAATTATATTATTTTGAAATATATATATATATACACACACACACACACACACACACATATATATTCATAAAGGTTTTCCTGTGGTAATCTTCATAGTTGGTAAAAATGAGCAAGAAGTTACTGAGACTAAGAACTCAGACTTGCTGATTCCCTCGCCAGAGACATGGTGGGGAATCAGCATCCCATAGTTAGGAGGTGGGACCTAATCAGAGGTGATTAGGTTTACCATGGGTTAGTTTTCATCAGAGTGGGTTTATTTTAATTTTTTTTTTTTTTGACACAGAATCTCACCCTTTTGCTCAAGCTAGAGTGCCATGTCAGCCTACCTCACAGCAACCTGAAACTCCTGGGTTCAAGCAGTCCTCCTGCCTGAGTCTCCCCAGTAGCTGGGAATACAAGTACCCACCACAATGCCTGGCTAAGTTTTCTATTTTTTTTTCTAGTAGAAATGGAGTCTTGCCCTTGCTTAGCATGGTCTTGAACTCCTGAGCTCAAATGATCCTCCTGCCTCAGCCTCCCAGAGTGCTAGGATTATAGCATGAGCCACTGTGCCTGGCCTCTCTTGCTCTCTCTTTTCTCTCTTGTCCTTCTGCCTTCTGCCATGAGCTGAGGCAGCAAGAAGACTCTTCCTAGATTCTGGGACCTTGATATTGGACTTCTCAGGCTTCAGAATGTGAGAAATGTATTTCTCGTCTGTGGTCTTCTGTTACAGCAGAGCCAATGGGTAAAATTCTGTGCTGAGAGTCAACTCACTGAAAGTAGAGATCGAAGCTAACTTGTTAACTATTTCTGCCCCAGCCCTCTCCCATGAAGCTGGAATAGCACAGATACTCCATAAATGAACCTTACAAAATAGATACAACCCAGTTCACCCCAAACAAGATCAGATGTACAGGAGTACAGGGAGGATAAACAGAGAAACACGGGGGGATCAGAGAATCTCTTTTTTAACCAAGGTCTAATGGCATCGTATGTGCCACAACTGTGGAGAAACCTCAAAGAAGGGAAGTTCCCTCCTGTCCTAATCCTTCCCCTCTGCATTCCTTGCTGATTGCATAGACGACTGTTCTTTAGGAGTTGCTTGGAGAGGGATATGCAGCTCTATGTTCAATTTGTAGTTTTAAATCTAAAATATGAGACTTTGACGAGGCTACACTGTAAAGACACACAGATGGCTTAACAAAATCGTTAAATTAAGGTATGAACAAATAACAAGAAAGTGCAAGACCAGGAGGTGTGTGGCACGGAGTCCAACAGTGAAGTCATTTTGCAAAGCAGTAGAACAGTGATACGCAGGGTCACGGGAAAGAGGGAGAACCGTGCTTCGACCAGGGCGAGGTTTGACTATACACATAAGGGCAAAGAAAGAGTGTAGCAGCTAACATTTGTTGAGTTCCAACTATGTATTGGTAAATTATAACAATCACTTCACCTACATTATTTCCCTTAATCATCATGATGATTGATTGATAAAAATTATGCCATTTTAAATGTGGAAATAAGATCACAGAGGCTTCTGGACTCCATCCAGGTCAGGCCAATTCATCCTTCTAAAATGAAGGGATGTGTCAGAGACACAAGGGGGGATGTACAGAAGTGGGGAAACTTGAAAGGCAAGTGTTGTGTCCATTGAAGCATTTAGCAGCTATAAATGTCCAAAGTGGGTTTAAAGTCTTACAGAAAATAAAATTGGTGATCCCCAGAAAAAAGATATCCTAATATCTTTACCTGTCCCAGAGTAGCTTTCAGACCAGCAGATCCTGACAATTTGTCCATGGGAGTTGTGGCTTGGGAAGCTAATGTGAACCTCAGAAATGCTTGGTATACCTGCCCTGATGGTTGAGGTGGATGAACCAGGCCAGCTGAGCACTTCAGTCACATGACCAGACCAGGCCCAGAGGGCTTTTAAAATATGCAATGCTTAGGCTTCAATCAAAATGAGTAAATCAGAGTCTAGTCTAGAGACAGGATTCAGACTTTGGCATTTTTTTTTATATCTGCCCAGATGGTTCTAATATGCAGCCCAAGGAAACAATTGCTATAATTGAGTAAATTGGCGTTCTGATTTATATATTTTAATAACTTGTCCAACTTTCCATGTTACAATAATTTGTACAATAACAGTTACAGAAATGTGTAACTTTGCATGTTACAGTAATCTGTAAGTTAATGTCCCATATTATAGCAACTTATGAGTTAACTTCCTTGTAAATGTGACCCTCTAAATCTAATCTCTGATCAGTGGATGTTACTGTTGTATCAAAGATCAGTCTTGCATCACAATAAATTCTCCAAGTCCAAGGCCATGACATTCCCTGAGTCCTCTAGAGCTGCACTGTCCATTTGGCATTCTCAAGACATATGTGACTGTTTAAGGTTAAATTAATTTAAATTAAAGAAAATGTAAAATTCAGTTCATCACACCAGCCACATTGCAGGTGCTCAGTAGCTAAGGATGACTACTAATAACTTGTTTGGACGGCATAGATATAGAATATTTTATCATTGCAGAAAATTGTCTGGGACACCACTGTTCTATAATTAACTAATTAACTCTTTTGCAGACTCCCAGTTCACTTTGTCCTCTCATTCGGACATGTCTATAACATGATTTCTCTTCTCTAAAAAACTATTACCCACGATTTGATATACCGAATAACCCTTCACTTAGTTTATCAGTACAGGGAAAAGGTGTTTCAGGGGGAGGGAAGCCCATCTCTGATCACTGTGAGAGAACAGCAGAGTGAATGTGGAAACCTCGCATCTAGATGGGGTGGAGCCGGCCAGTGAAACCACAGCCTTCCTCAGAATTGCCTGCCTCTTTATATCTCTGTGGAGCTTCCTTATTATCAAATATTTGTCTTGCCTAAGACATACGGTGCCTTGCAGCAGTAAATAGGCTGTAACAGCAAGGAATTATTTCACTTTCACCATTTATTTCTATGCTCCGTATGCTTATAATTCACTGATAATCTTTCAGGCAGGGAAAGGAAATTAGATGTTAAATTACTAAATAATTGAAATGTTCTCTCTTAGAACCCGAGTGCTTACTCTGTTGAAAATAGAAGCAGAGCCACCCACTCTAAAATGATGAAGATAAGGAGAATAAAATGCCTCATTTTCTATATGAAGAACACCAAAGCAGAAGTTAGAAGGTGTGGGTTTTCTATCTTGGCTTAAATGCTTACGAGGCGGCATAGATTTAAAGCCAGATTACCAATTATCTCAGCCTCATCTTCTTTATCCGTGAAGCTGAAGCAGTGGTGATACTGATCCTGCCTGTCTCTCAGAGTTGCCGTGGGAAGCAGGGAGACCTTCAGCATTAAATGCCTTTAGGACTCGGTGCCAGCTTGGCACATTTTTGATGAACGTGCTGTGAAACATTGCGTCAGGTGTTGTCCTCGTATTGTTGTCCTTTTGCTATGATGCACTTCACATGATCACGCTGAAGTGGCCAAATATCTTGGCGTTTCTGTAAAAGGATGGAAATCTCCTCTTGAGAATGAGAGTGTAAGTGTTGCGATTTCATGGCCAAGCAAGGTGGAGTTGACTCAAAGGTGAAAAATAAGTAAACAGATGAAAACAGATGTACATGCCGTGAAGACTAAGAATTAAGAGGATACAGCAGGTTTTTAAACTTCCTGGCTCTTTCTTTAAAAACTGATTTCCACATAGGTCTGCTTAAGTTTCAAAAGAAGTCAACCTGGGCTGGGCACTGTGGCTTGTAATCCTAGCCCTCTAGGAGGCTGTGGCAGGTGGATTGCTTGAGCTTGGGAGTTTGAGACCAGCCTGAGCAAGAGAGCAAGACCCCATCTCTACTAAAAATAGAAAAAATTAGCTCAGCATGGTGGCAAGTGCCTGTAGTCTCAGCTGCTTGGGAGGCTGAGGCAAGAGGATTGGTTGAGCCCAAGAGTTTGAGGTTGCTGTGAGCTATGACACCCTAGCACTCTATGGAGGGGGAAAGTAAAAACTGTCTAAAAGAAAGGAAGGAAGGGAGGTAGGGAGGGAAGAGGGCAAGAAGGAGAAAGGTAAGATAAGGTAAGGTAAGATAAGGTCATGCTGGGTTATGTGGAGGAAAAAAAAAATCCACCAAAGGTAGTACTAACACAGGTCATGAGAAATTCTGAAGCTAAGAGTTCGTGAATCTGAAACTAGAATGTATATTATTATACAATTATTATGTAATTCTATAAACTAGAATTATATAAATATAATATAAATTGCCCTAATTAATGTAAATTTCTTCAGATGTATTTTGAATTGAACTGTTGAAAGCAGAGAGTAAGCAGCTGAAAAGATCTATTTAAGTTGAGAACTAAGTTACATTTTCACAAATATCCATGCTCTTCAATGTACTGGGAGTAGTGTCTTAGATTGCTAAAATTTCCATTATGTTGCTGACCAAACGTGTCATTTTGTTCTTGTATCCATATCATGGTTGACATCAACAAGGGCTGTTACTCTGTTAATTATAATTAGCTAAACTGACCTAAGAATAATGCTCAGTTTTGCTTCTGTTACACCCAGTCAACCTGGACAGAAGTTGCTTCCAACAGTAGGTGAAGCTCAGGGGAAGAAAGAAGCATGGTTCCCACAGGGGACACTGTGAGTGTCAGTCCAATTAGCGAAGGGTGCTAGGTAGAGCATGATGAAAATAATGCAGGATAGATCACATTCAGAC
>CAUYQV010129371.1:0-22837 GCA_963574575.1 Galagoides demidoff
CTGTGGTCCCAGCTACTTGGGAGGCGGAGGCAGGAGACTCGCTTGAGCCCAGGAGTTGGAGGTTGCTGTGAGCTGTGATGCCATAGCACTCTACCCAGGGGGATAGCTTGAGGCTCTGTCTCAAAAAAAAAAAAAAGAAAACTTGTGTCATTGAGAAGATATTGCATGAGCTATAAAGAAGGAAGAATATTTTAAATTTCAAGACTTTAAATAAAAGGTATATTGCAGAGCCTCCTGGTGGCAGCAGTTCTTTTTCACTAGTGTCCTAATTTGAGACACCTGCCAAATGGGAGCTGATTCTGAATTAGCAAAACAAAGCTTTTCTATTTGTTCTATATCCTTTTAAGGCTGTCAACTGCAAAAATTATAAAAAAAAACTTTTTTACTACAAATATAAAAATAACATGTGAAACATTTAATAATTCTGATTTTAGCCTCACATTCTATTTTCAATGGATACCCTAGTATTTAGCTTACAAATGCCTTATAGGTGAATTGGGGAATCCAGATATAAATTGTTGGGGGTATTTGTACTAAGAGATTTCATGACTCCTGCTGCCTCCTGTGCCTGACAGATGATACGGTATATAGATCTTGTGGTAATTTTATTGGGTCTCAGTTCAGATGACTTACTAATGAAGGGGTGGGTTGACTGATGTGGGGAATTGGAAAGGTCAGTGGATAAAAACTTGTAGCTAGGCTCGGCGCCTGTGGCTCAAGCGGCTAAGGTGCCAGCCACATAACACCTGAGCTGGCGGGTTCGAATCCAGCTCGGGGCCGCCAAATAACAATGATGGCTGCAACCAAAAAATAGCCGGGCATTGCGGCGGGCAGCTGTAGTCCCAGCTACTTGGGAGGCTGAGGCAGGAGGCTCGCTTGAGCTTAGGAGTTGGACAGATGCCACAGCACTCTGCCCAGGGTGACATCTTGAGGCTCTGTCTCAAAAAAAAAAAAACTTGTAGCTAGTGTTTGTATAACAGTAAAAGCTCTGTAGAGAGAAAAGTCTCAGTTACCTGAAGTGACTTACCTGTTACTCCTCAGTTTGAATGCCTGTGCCAGTAAGTTGCTGTCTAGGTACTCACGCAGTTCTTCCATCAGTTGTAGAATGGTTACCAAGAGTGAGTTGTATGGAATACTAGTGAGCTATTAAAAAAAGAATGAAATCATATCTTTTGTAGCAACATGAATGGAACTAGGGGCCATTATCTTAAGTGAAACAGCTCAGACAAAGACATATATAGCACATGTTCTCACTTACAAGGGGGAGCTAAATAATGTGTACAAGTGGAAACAGTGTAGAATGATAGTCAGTGAAGACTCAGTCTCAGAGGGGCTTGGGGGTTGAGAGGGAATGATGGGAGGTTGCTTGGTGCGTACAAGGTGTGCTGGTGCGGTTATGGATGCACTGTAGGCTCTGACACAATACGGTATAATACATCATTGTAGCAAAATTGCACTTGTACCCCATGAGTATGTACAAATAAAAAGGAAGGAGGCATTAATGAATAAATAAAAATGGAATTAGTCTTCTTAAAAACAAGTGAGTTATGTTTCTTTCCAAACCTGCTTATGCTGTTTGTTCTTGGTATTGTAATTATGTAATTTAATTGTTACTAAACCAATGACTTATAAAAAACCAAGTTGTTCTCATGAAAACCAAGTTTAATGCTTTGGGAAAAGTTGCTGAAAAATTACTAAAAAATTACCACTTAGTTACACTTAGGTAAGGCATTTGAAACAGAATGGGATAAATTATTAATGTCCAGAAAGTTTCTACGTTCAGATTTGTTCAGAGTGTCTCAGATTCTCACCATAATTTAAAAGCCAGAAATGGAAATGGTAGTGGATGCATTATAGCTCTGGTTCATGAAAGACAGACATTTGGTGCTCTAGCCTACAGGTTTGTACAGACAGAGGGCCTGACCCTATATTTGTAAGATTAACAAATAAAGGTTCATTTAAATTAAAATAGATGCTTAGGTATATGCATCAAATTTTTATGATTTCCTGATTTATATTACTTCATTTTCTTATCTGGTCAACTACTAGTCCTGATCATTATTGGTTAAAAGAGCTTGTCTTTTAACCAAGACCCAGCCAGAGGAAGAGACCCCCATCTCTGCTAAAAATAGAAAAAACTAACCAGGCATAGTGGTGGGTGCTGTGGTCCCAGCTACTCAGGAGGCTGAAGCAAGAGGATTGCTTAAGTCCAAGAGTTTGAGGTTGCTGTGAGCTATGATGACACCATGGCATTCTACCCAGGGTGACAGAGTGAGACAATGTCTCACACCAAAAAAAAAAAAAAAAAGAAAGAAAAAGAAAAGAAAAAAAGAAAAGTATTTTTCTAAAAGGAAAAGCTAAAAAAGTTACAGTATTAATAAGATAGTAATCCTTGAAAATTATATTACATAAAGTTTGTTCTCTAGTAATATTCAAACACATTGTTAACTCTGATAAACTAAAACCATACAAATATTTGTCCCCAAATAATTCAGGAAGAAAAATGTTATATCAGATTGGCTTGAGGGTATCAGATTTAGTTTGGGAACTGTCAGACAACTTTAATCAAAATCAACTTGTCTGTTCTACACATCTTTTGTATACATGAACCTCATTTCCAGAGATTCTGATTCAATTGGTGTAAGACACAGCCATGGATGCAGCATTTTTCCAAAGCTTTTTAGTTTAGTCCAGGTCTAGTTTAGTCTATAGCTAAGACTGAGAACCCGTAGTCTACAGGTAGATGTAGCCTTGACCTTCAATATAAAAACTATATTTTGATAACTATTCTCCAACTATTGAGAAAGTAATTACTATTCAAGTCACTAGACTTTCATTAATATGTCATTAGAAGGTAAGCTCCTTAAGAAGAGAAGCCCGATAAGCCTTGTTCATCACTGAGGCTGAGTGGCAATATTACAGGTATATAATAGGCATTCCTAAATGTTTGTGAATCAATTAATTAAATGCTGAAAGAATCTGTGTTAGTTTTAGTGTCTTGAACCAATGCAGCAGAAGCTCTTTTAACCAAGACCTTGAACTCCTGAGCTCCAAGCAGTCAACCTACCTTGGCCTCCCAAAGTGCTGGGATTATAAGCATAAGTCACCATGCCCAGGCTAAAAAAATTTTTTCGAGAAAGAGAGGGATCGATTGAAATTCTTTGTGGACTCTGTTGACCTATGCATCTTTTACCAATGTATTTCAGTTTTCAGAAACATTTCCGTGGATCAGAAACCTAAAAAAAAGCATGCATTTTATTTGTTTTAAAATATTAACGTTCAGGTTTTCTGTCTCCACTGCAACCATGGCACCCCTGAAAAAGCCTGTGGCAAAGGGAGACAAAAAAAGAAGCAGAGGGTTTTGAAGTTCATCCCTGACTGCATCTACCCTCTAGAAGATGGAATCATGGATGCTGCCAATTTTGAGCAGTTTCCCTAAGAGGGAGTCAAAGTGAATGGAAAACCTGGGAATCTCAGTGGAGGAGTTGTAACCATCGAAAGGAACAAGTTCACTGTAACCTTTTTTTCCAAAAGGTATTTGAAATATGTCACTAAAAAATTTTTGAAGAAGAATAACCAACGTGAGTGGTTGCGTGTAGCTGCTAATAGTATAGAGAGTTCCTAATTCCATTATGTCCAAATTAACCAGAATGAAGAAGAGAAAGACAAGGATCAAAACTCATTTATCTGGAATATTTTATATGAGTTATTGAATAAGAACTTGGGAAACAAAAAAAGTAATGTTCAGCTTATATGAAGTACTAGTTAAGGTTAGAAAATATTGAACCATGGAGTTCTTTTTGCCAGTCATAGCATATGTATAATATTACATATAATGAACAAGAGTAATTGATGTCAGAGGTATTAACAACATCTTAAAATCTCTTAAGGATGATTTCATTTATACTTAATCTTTAGGCCTTGAAACTTTATTTATTTTATTAAATCATAGCTGTGTACATTCAGTCATGGGGTACAATGTGCTGGTTTTATATACAATTTGAAATATTTTCATTAAACTGGTCGAAACTTTGAAGGTTAAAAGTATAGCATATTCATTATTTTTCTTCATAGTTCTTATAAAATATAGTTCTGCTTTTCTTGCTAATTCATTTGTATAGTTCCTTTCCTTTTTACTTTAATTTTTTAGAGACAGGATCTCACTCTGTCACCTAGTCTAGAGTGCAGGGGCATGATCATACCTCACTGTAACCTCCAACTCTCAGACTTAGTTGATCCTCTTGCCTGAGGCTCCTGAGTAGCTAGGACTAGAGGTATATTTACATACTTCTGTCACTCAAAAGAGGACTAGAAGTTACTACCTTTGGGGGGTGGGGAGTATTTGTTTCTCTGATAATCCTTTCATATGGATAATTTGTAGATCAGACTTGTTATAGAAAGTTGTTTTTGCTTTTGAAAAACCAGTGTTCACTTTATTCTTAAATTTGCACTTTACAAATCCACAGGGGAAGGAGTCTTTGAGGAAAGAAAGGTATGGGGAGGGGTGTGTGAGGGAATGAGGGATGGTAAAGAGGGGGAGGGAAAAGGCCCAGAAACAAAGACCCCATCCCCGTTTGGAGTACTAAGCATAGACTGGGCCCCAGGCCAGTAGTAGCAGGGTTTCCTATGTCCTGGCTTTACAGAGCTGTTCCATAAGACCTCTGGGAAAGGACCACAGTTATCTAGAGACTCACCATTTGACAGGCTGCTATAGCCCAAAGCTTCTGGTGCCCAAAGCAGGAAGTGGGCCTCCCACTATACTGTTACAGGCCGGGGAATGCAAGGTCGAGGGCTACCTGTCCAGCAGCTTCAGGATGCTCTCAAGCTCCTTCAGAGTGTTCTAGGCCTAGTCCTTTTTCTTCTTGGTGGGAGTCTACTACTTCTGCCAGGCAGCTCTGATTTTTTTTTTTCATCTTTGAGACAAAGTCTCACTTTGTCGCCTTCAGTACAGTGCCATGGTGTCATATCTCACAACAACCTCCAACTCTTGGGCTCAGTGATTCTCTTGTCTCAGCCTCCCAAATAGCTGGGCCTACAGGCGCCTGCCACAATGCCCGGCTATTTTTAGAGACGGGGGTCTCACTCTTGTTCAGGCTGGTCTGAAACCTGTGAGCTAGGGCAGTCTATCTGCCTTG
Source organism: Galagoides demidoff (assembly GCA_963574575.1). Classification (NCBI taxonomy): domain Eukaryota; kingdom Metazoa; phylum Chordata; class Mammalia; order Primates; family Galagidae; genus Galagoides; species Galagoides demidoff. Next base: position 5,136 of record CAUYQV010129371.1, read on the forward strand.
GCTTCCCAGAGTGCAGGGATTACAGACACAAGCTACCATGCCTGGCCTTTGCACAGCCATTATCTTGTGAAAGGTGTCCATGACCTCACTGACTGCTATGTAGAGCCACTGCCTCAGTTCCTGCTGGTTTACCTCCTCCTTTGCCAGTCTCATCAGGCCATGTTTCTTGGTGTAATTGTGGGCACTAATTGTCATCAGCTTGGTCTCCTATTTGCACTGCTCAGTGAGGACCTCATCATCTGAGTCTTTCCCTCACTGGTCCCAGGACTCCAAAAGACCCTGGGCAATAGCTCCTCCTTGATGCATCTCTCCAGGGACTTGGCATGCAGCACACTGAACAGCTATTCTGATTGCAAGAAGTGGTGCTTGGCCCATTGAGCCAGTTCTTTCCCAGACACATTTGGAATAGGAAAATCCTCTGCAGGGGAAGTAATAACTTTCCTCCCCCGGGGCCTGCAAGAGGTGATGTGTCAGGGTACCAGAGGGGTACCCATCTTCCAGCTGTTCATTCTGGGCCTTAGACTTCTTCAGCAGGGCATCCACATCTTTAGTACGCGGTTCTGTCATCAGCCCCATGAGTTCTTTCTTCTTATTAGCCACTGCCTGAGCCCCATCCTTCTGCTTCTCTAGCAGGTGTTCCAGGGCCCAGTGCTGGGGGTAGTGCTTCCCCAGCAGTGGGATCTTAGAACGTTCACCCTCATCTTCTAGGGGTTTCAGCAGCTTCTCTAGTGTGCACACTTCTTCACTAATGATGTCAGCACAGTAGGGCTCCACCAAAGCCCAGAACCTGTTGGGGGCATCATTCTTAGGGATCCAAGGCATGTCAGTGGCATCACCAGTGAATGCACATTCTTGAGTCTTGGGCTAAAGGTTTTTGGATTTGGGCCACCTCAGGCCAGAGCCTGCCCATGTCCTACCTTCCCTTCCAGTTTCTGCTTCTTGGGCTTCCCATGTTTGGGGGAAGCTCCAAGTTCATGTTCTTGACCCAGCTTTAGGAATCATCGGTCACTCTTCTTATCTTGTCAGTCATTGAGGATCTGGGTTTCAGCCTCAAGCACATGCATGGCAGAGAAAGGGTCTCATGTTCCAGCTGTAGAGTCCAGCTCCTCATGCTGATGCCATCATCCTCAGAGCATGTAGTGTAGTGGGGACAGACCTTGAGGTGGTCCACAGACTTGAAGTCATGGAACTGCAACAGGCCATCCTTCAGTTCATGGCCCAGCATAATGGGGACTCTGCAGAGCTCCTGGAATATTCTGAAGACTAAGAGATGAAGCCCATCAAGAGCCCAGGTCAGTGCCTAGCATAGAAAGACGACTGTTTAATGGCTGGCCCACCCAGGGTCACTCCAATGACCCACTTTCAGAGTCCCCATCCTCTAGGAATATCCTAATGTGGCTCCATGCCCTCTGCATTCTGCCTTCTATAGACTGGGGCTGTAGAGTGGGCAGGGAGTTCAGTTACAGAAAGTTTTGATTCTGGTATCCATGAGGTATGATTTAGTGTTCTGTGAAACCAAGCATTTATCAGGACACAAGATCAAATTCTAAAATACACATATATGTTTAATTATAAATTTTGAATTAAAAATGTAATCTTAATAATTGAGTACTGCCCTTAGATTAATAATGCTTTAAGGGAGGGCACGTTAGTTGAGGCCTTTAGATTTCCACCATGTATAAAGGTAGCTTTTCATCCCTGAAATGTCTTCATGTGAGGATTATTCCTTTACCTTGTCTCCTAGCATGTATGTCCATGCGTGGACACTCAGATACACCCCTTAAAGATGCAACTGTTATTTTCCCCTTCCCTTTCCTTATCCATCACGGTAAGCATGGTTTGGTGGTTTGGTCATAGATGTCCAGGAAGTTGGAAAAGCCTTGTTAACTGAAAGTAAAAGAGAAAATACTTAAATGACTCACTAGGAGATTAACTGCTATAGTAAAGATTTCAGAGGCTCCACCCACAAATGATGAGAAAACTAATAGAAATAAAATGTTATATTATTAGTGCTAGTAACTAGGAGCAGTTTAACCCCATGAGTGTCTTACTTTTCTATCCCTACCTTTTGTTTTAGTTAAAATATCAGTACCTCCTGTGTAAGTACTTAGCAGTTTTCAATTCTGTGAAGTACATAAACTTTTTTTTTTTCCCTCAAGAGTTCAGAAAACTGATAAGCAGTGAGGTTGAATGACTGATCCAAAGCTGTTTGGCTGGTATATGAGTGAAGACTTTTCTGGCTTCCAGTGAAATAAACTCAAAAGTTGTTGAAGCAAAAAGAATTTATTGGCTTATACACATATAACTAATAAGTTGAGGGATGTAGGTGCTTTCAGGCATGGATGGATTTAGGGGCTTAAAATATGTTTTAGGACGATATCTCCATCATTCGGTTTCATTTACATGTCGGCTACCCTGTACTGGCAGAGGTTACCTCTGGAAGCTTTAAGTTTACAACCTACCATTTTATCAACTCCAATGAACAGAGAAAGATTTTTTTTTTTTCCCCAGAATGTACTGGCAAAAGGCCTGGGCATGATTTCAGGTCCATTCTCAAGCTAGTCTCCCTCTTGTGGAGTCCCTTCAGTATTTAGGTTGGATCACATGCCACCCAAGGTTTGGGATCACCTCAACTTTGACGATTTGCAACTATTCTATTGACTGTTACCATAGGTAATATGTTATCCATTAACCATTATTATAGGAGCAATCTTTGGGAGGCTACCTTAAGTTTAGAATTCCACTAGTAGTTTGAAATACATAAGGAGAAAGGAAGCTTGATAGAAAAGCTATTGTTGGATTGTTTAAATGTTTCAACATTGTGAGAGGCTCCTAATTTCTGGACAAAAGGATTTTTCTCCCAGTTCGTCCTCTCTCCTCCTGGATGCTTTCCCCACCCCCGCCATCAACTCCCTGTTTCTTAAGTTCGTTCTTTCATCTGATTGCTTCTCTTGTTCCTAAATCTTACCCTTCTAGGAGCAGAGACTAGACACTTTACTCACTCTCTTGAGTTGAGGCATGATGACCTTTCCCTTCCTTCAAGTAAAATACTACAGAATGGAATTGTACATTTACATGTTTAAGAATAGCTGGTGAGCAAGAATTCAGTTTTCCTTATGTGGACAGGAAGCTTTGTATCTCTAAAGATCAAAGTTAGCATACTCTGTCCCAGATTTCCTTGGGCGGCTTCAGCTTGAGTATCTTCGGAGGCTTGAGAAGCAGCCGAGACACTGGAGAGGGAGGCTTATGGGCTTCCTGTAAACTCTTTTGTGCCCAAGGTGGCTATGAGAATGGAGGCAGGAGGTAATGTTAAATGCTCTGGTTTTCATTCCAGCTGTCAACAGAATAAAAATGACCTAACCGTATTTTAGGCCCCCAGGCTGTGCTGAAATGACATGCCACCTGCTGACCTAATTCATTTCATTTCTGGTAGTAGGATAGCCAAAGCAATTTGCTCAATTTGCAATTGACTGTTTACTCTTTAAAGCAGCAATGATTAGATCTAGTGTAAGCAATCACTTTATTTATCAAGAATTAAAAACTTTAAAGGTGGAAAGTTACCCTTTTTGGAAGAGATCATTTAAATATGGTGTATTTCACCTTGGAGACTAACTATGCTTTTAGAAAGCTACTTTGTGCTGCTGTTCCCAGGAAGGAGTACAATCTGCTGATGAAATTTTAGATAACAGAAGTGTTTCTCCGCAGCAGCTGAATGGAGCAGAGAACTAGAAGAGTGCTATATTTATCTTTAGGTAAATTTTTGCAATTCACTAGAAAAAAATCTGTATAGCATGCAAGCAGATTATCTCATGTTAATCTAGCAGCTGCTTCTCAGGCAAATAGAAGAGAGAATGTATGTAGCTATAGTCCTGCACATAAACTCAGGTACTGGATGTAATTCCTTTGTCACAAACTGTGTCAGGGGCTACATGTGCTGATAAATTCTTGTTTCTTTAGTTTTAATTTAGGAAAATCTTATTAATGCTATTTTTCTCTTCTCCATCAAAATGAAATAATTAAAACTTATAAAGTATAGTTTTAAGAGCTTAGACTCTGGGCTTGAAAATTGTGTTTAACTATAGTTGTATATAGTATTGTAATTGGTGAATTAGAATTGTAGAAATACCTACCTCTCTTCCCCTCCCAGATGTCCTTATATCATTAAGTAACATGCTGGCAGAATTAAGGTGTCTGCTTCCAGGTCAGCCCTCTTTTATTTCTTGTTGCTTTCTGTGATTCGGCAGCTATGGAATTTGCTTCCCTGCATGGGCCTCTCAGAAGCCAGCTCTCCAGCTCTCCCCAGCACGCTCACAGTCAGCAGAACAGGGAAATCACACTGATCAGCACACCACTCAGTTGATCAAAGTAAGCCAGACACTTTTCTTCAACAAGACCCAGCGGTATTAGTCACTACGCCTTCTCCCGCCGTGAGCAAGGCCACTGGAATGCTGCTGGCAACGTTAGTCTGTGTGTAAAAAGCTGCTTATGTTCCTTTTGCCTTGGCTTTGGCTGAGGCCAAGGCAAGGGGCGGGGGAGAAAAGAAGGAAAATGTCCCAATAGCCAGTATCTCTTCTTTCTAAAACTTGGCGTGAACCATTTCTTTCAGAAGCAATCCCTAGTGGCAATCCCCAACTCTGCTGGGGAAAGACTTGCTAATTTTCTTTTAATTGCATAAGAACAGAGCCCTACAGCAAATTGAACATGTGGGTGACTACATGAAATATATGACAGAATATAGTCTTACTTTGATTGAGTTAATCACAGGTCTGATAAATCTACAAAATTAAAATGAGCCACATACTTTAGTACTTAATCTCTTGGTTCTTTTACTGTCTACTATTTGCTGGGTAGCCTTAATGTTATTTTGTGGGGAACCTAGGATTCTCAGTGCTAATTTGTTGGATATAGACAGTAGTTTGCTATTTGTGGTTCCAACGGTTGTATAATTTCCTTTCTTGTAAGCAGTTGGCATTTCAGTACAGTTTACGATATGGAACATGGAAAGGACCCCCTGAGTAGGACAGTGGCTGCTCTTTGTCACTTGCAGCTGTGTTTGCAAGGGAGCATGCTGGCAACCAGCAAAAAGAGTGCTGTGACAGGTGGGAAGAGCAAAACCAGAAATATGCTTCTCCTTTTCTCTTATTCTCTTTCTGTTCCCTCCCCCCACCCCCCCCTTTCTACCTGACCTTCTGTTTTTCTTCTCTTCCCCTTTTAGAAGCCATCTGTTTCCCACTACCAGTTCTTTTTGGCTTGCAGATGCCACCATACAGGAATATACTGTATGAAGCTAGTCTGAGTTTGACCTAGTGAATGTATGTATTTGGGCTGGGCTTACACTGAATGGAATGGTGAGGGCCTGGTATATACAATTTCATAAATTTTACACAGCAGTTCTAGAGACTGAAAAGGATATATCTTACTACCAGGATTTGAGAAATAACAGATACCTTTCTAAAACCTGGCTCTGCATGTTCTCTATTAGAAATGGAGAGGGTGTTAGTCTATTACAGATGTGTAAAATGCTACATATTAAAATGTATTGCCCTGGCCTGGGCTTAAGCAAGTGGGAGAAAAGGAGGAAAATGTCCCCAACAGCCATTACCTCTCCTTTCTAAAACTTGTCATGAGGCATTGTCATCCCTGTTGTCAGTAACAATACAAGTTGCCATTCTGCAGTGTTAGTTTTGCTATTCTCTGAACAGACAACCAGTTAATAGTATCATTCTTTGGTCTCCCTTCAATTATCTTCTCCCCAGGCATTGCTGGTAGGAATGCAAAATGGTACAGCCACTTGGAAAATAGTCTGGCAGTTTCTCAAAATGTTAAACGTAGACTTAAACCATGTGACTGAGCAATTTCACTCCATAGGTATATACCAAGGAGAAATGAAAACATATGTTTAAATAAAAACTCCAACCTGGAATATTCATAGTTGCATTATTCATGATAGCCAAAAGTAGAAACATTCTGTCAACAATTTTATTTAATGGAAGGTTAGATAAAATGTGGTACATCCATGCAATGGAATATTATTTGACAATAAAAGGGAGTGAAGTACTGGTACATTTACTACAACAGGGGTGACTTAAAATGTAAAAGAAGCCAGTCACAAAAGGTTATTATTTGATTCCATATGTTAAATGTCTAGGATATGAAAATCTGTAGGGATAGAAAGTCAGTGGTTGCCCAGGGAGATTATGTGTATGTGTTTATGTTTGGGGGTGGGGAAGGAGAGTAATGGCTAATGACATAGGGTTTTTGTAGGGGTGATGAAAATGTTCTGAAATTGATTATGGGTTGTGCAACACTATGAATATGTTAAAAGCCATTGAATTCCTTTGTGTGCTATGTGAATTACATCTCAATAAAGTGGTTAAAAACAGTAATTATATATTTCTTTTGGTCTGAACTTATAGTATTATCTTTCAATTCAAAGTTGTAGTGGGTAGGAGAACATCTCAGTGTTAGCCTAGTAATAGTAAAAACTTACTTGCACAGCGTGCCTTTGTTTACCCAGAGTTTCACATACTTTATCTAATTTGATCCCCACTGGACTTCACTGTGCCGATAAAACTGACATACATAGAGAAAAGAGATTTCTCTTAAGATTATACAACCAGGCTCAGCGCCTGTGGCTCAAGTGGCTAGGGTGCCAGCCACATACACCTAAGGTGGCCGGTTTGAATCCGGCCCGGATCCTTGAAACAACGATGGCTGCAACCAAAAAATAGCCGGGCGTTGTGGTGGGCACCTGTGGTCCCAGCTACTTGGGAGGCTGAGGCAGGAGACTCGCTTGAGCCCAGGAGTTGGAGGTTGGTGTGAACTGTGATGCCAGGGCACTCTACCCAGGGGGACAGCTTGAGGCTCTGTCTCAAAAATAAATAAATAAATAAATAAAAAAGATTATACAACCAAGAATGTAGAGGAAGTTTTAATCTCAGGCTTTCTGATGGCTAGTCACTGCCCTCTTGTCAGAACAATGTCAGAACATTGCAAAGAAATAATAGTGACCCTTGATATTTTCCCAGATTCTTAATTGTAAGAATCACTTTTACTCATGAATATGGCTGGAAACTTTATCTGTTTTTCTTTTCTTTATCAAAAAAATTGAGATATTAATGCTTCCCACCTAAAAGTCATTTATATTCTTGCCTTGGTTTCTTTATCTAGAAGAACAAGCTAAGAATGTTTTCTGCCTCTTGGGCATATAATAAGGACTAACTAATAAAAGACAATTATGAAACATCTTGCCAGGCTATAAAAAAACTTCATAATAAACCATCAAGGAGTATTGTTTTTCTCTTTCTTTTATATTGTTCAACTTCACAACCTCAGCAGGATGTAATAATAACCACTTATATCACTTTCCTCTAAGGAGCTCAAAGCACTTTACAGACATTCTCAAATTAATTCTCCCTACATCCCTGTGAGTTACATAGGGAACTGGTACCACAGGAGCTAAAGCGAAGTAACTTGCCTGAAGCCTTTATCTCCAGCTGGGTCTATACTGTACCGATGGCTCATTTATTTGTCCCTAGTGATATTTATTTGGTCAGTTACATTTTCTGTGAATTTGTCACTTGTTAAACATGAAAAAATGCTTGACTAGCCTTCCTAAATCTTTTTTTTAATAGAGATGGTGTCTATCTCTTGCTCAGGCTGGTCTCAGAACTCCTGAGCTCAAGAAATCCACCTGTCTCAGCCTTTCATAGTGAGCCGTTACAGGCGTGAGCCGCCACACTTGACCCCTAAATCAGTTTAGATTAAGTTAGGCTTTATCAGGAGTAAAGATGTTTATTTTCACCTACTGTACCATCCTTGATCTAGACTGGGAAAACCCAGCTCAGAACTTCTGAATATACTTTTGACTTGAATATTCACCATGGAAAGCGTTGACAACCACGCGTCCCACTGTGTGCATAGAAGAAATTCTTGATGAGGATTTCTCTGATTTGTCCGGAAACTCTTCACAGAATGAAGGCAAACTTCCTTCCAAGTTGTTGATTTGACAATGTATTGACATGTAGAAAGCTCATTTACCATCTGGATTGCAACCTAGATCTTCTCCACCTCCATCATCATTTAATATTATTTTTGTCTGGCTTAATCCCATTACCAACCCTCACGACAGAATATTTATGAGGGGAATGTATACATAAGATGATAAGAAAGACCTCTGTAAGATTTTTTTAGAGTAGCTTCTAATAAACCACTAGAAAGCAGAATGAAGCTTGACCCAAACACTGGAAAACATTAAGTAAAATTTGGCTTTTCTCTTGCCCTGTGTTAAGAGAAGCTCTGGTTTCTTGCTGAGACTGTCCTGGCAAGGCTTTTTGGCAAGGGTTTTTGGCTTAAATCTGTTCTGTTCTTTTGGTTTCTCTTTTATGATACTGATCTCTCATTTTGCTTGATAGGGGAATACTTTTTTCCCCTCCAGAAGTACGTTTCCCCTGCATATTAGCCTTGTTGGTATGCTGCCCCATAGGAAAGATGGCCTCAGTGCTGTTGGCACTGTCCTGTGTACAGTTAATTAAACCTCCTGCTGTGGACCTGGATTTCCACTGCTGCTGTTCACTGATGTGTGTGAATTGAGCGAAGCACATGTACATAAGCTCAGGCACACTCACAGAAACAAACCCTGAAAACAGCAAAAGATGGGAGTTGGGGTAAAACCTTCAGCTTTTAAATTAGCTTGGTAATCTGGCTAGCTGAATGCCAGAGCTCACAAAGCTGAGAATTGCATTTCTGAAGATAAGACAGACCCTTTTTGTGTTTTATCTTTTCTTCCCAAAATATATTGAGTTTTAATATGGTACTTTATCTCTGTAAGCAAGAAAACAGCCAGCGGTGAACTCATGGGCCACTGGGTCCAACTCAAAGAGGCCTTTCTCTTCATTTCACTGGTGACCATATGTCAAGAAAGTAAATCATGACCAGAGACTTACTAAGGGATGTGTCTGCCATGGCCTCATTGCAGTATTAAAGGGGTTAAGGAACTCATGAAAGGTGAGATTAGGGCTTTCTACAAGTCTAGTAACCCACATGTTTTCCAGAACAGTGATTTCCTTTGAGCTAGACTCCTGCCCTTTTTCATTTCACCAAATGTTCAGAGAGAATCTTGATTTCTAACCATTGTTTTTTAAATACTTTGTAGTACTTAGATTTCTTCTGTGATTCTATTTACTAGGACATAAGATTATTTAAGAAGCACTGAATAAATTTTTCCCAATTCCCAGTTTGCTTACTTGGTAAAATATAGCAAGTAATTAGGTTATAGAGGTATTGGAGTCCTAAAAACATGTCAGCCACTGAATCGGGCAACCCCTGCATTCTTTCTCCACTTACCCCACTCCCCTCAACAAGTTTTGACTATGTATTTTTATATAAAAATCCATCAGCCAGGAAGTGTAGTTTTTTTTTTGTTGTTGTTGTTTGTTTGTTTGTTTGAGACAGAGCCTAAAGCTGTTGCCCTGGGTAGAGTGCAGTGGCATCACAGCTCACAGCAACCTCCAACTCCTGGACTCAGGTTTCTCTTGCCTCCGCCTCCCAAGTAGCTGGAACTACAGGCACCCACCACAAATGCCCAGCTATTTTCTGGTTGTAGCTGTCATTATTTGGCAGCCAGGCTGGATTTGAACCCACCAGCTCAGATATATGTGGCTGGCGCCTTAGCCACTTGAGCCACAGGCACCGAGCCGGAAGTGGAGTTTTTTAAATGTTTTGTTTTAGCCCTTCCTTTGTATTAATATCGAATTCAATGCCATGTGTGAAAGCTTATGATCTTTAGTAGGGACAAAGAAATAAATACCCTTAGCAGACCAGGACACTGGCTAATAAAAATGTAACATGTGGTATATAGATTATGAGAATAGAGAGGGCAAGGAAAGCTTGGGAACCCAAGTGGGACTTGGCTTGAGAGGCAGAAAGAAAGGAGGCATTCTGAGTCAGGGAAATCACACGAGCCAAGGCAGGGTTATAGGAATGAATATGATATAGAAGAATAAACATAAGAACTTTGCTTAAATTTTTCATAAGAGGTATTGAAAAGCAAAAATAGGATTAAGTAGTTACGATAGGATCTGGTGCTAGAAGGCTGTAACTGACCATAGTGCCCCCTGCTTAGAACTAGGCCTGCTTTGATAGCTTTCATCACTACCTGTCTTTTGAAAGGAATGCTTTAGTATTTAAATGGTGGAATGAGTTTTTATTGGAGGAAATAAAGTTTCATTGGCCTATCTGCTTTGTGTGTGTGTGTGTTTTGCTATGACTGTATATTTGGGGAATGAAATGAATTTTCTCTGTCTTATAGAAGAAAGTCAGGGTTTTAGTTAAGAAAGTAGGATTTTTCCCTTGAAAGAAATTTTGTTTCCTAATTGTGAGATTTTGGCCTGTTTGCGTATAAATGATAGTGTGAGTGAAAGCACAAGGTTTAATGTTTAAGAGTTTAGATTGCTGTTGCAGAAGCAAAATTAATTTATGACATTGTTTCCAACATGGGCGGAAAGAATAAGAGAAATTCTACATTTACCTGTGGTTAAGGTTGCATAGGCTATTACTTAGAAATGCTGTTTTTGGGGAAATAAAATAGAAGATCCAAAAAGTAAAAAGTAAAGTAGTGCAGGGGACCCTGGCCTTATATAGATTCAGAGTTTCTGTTTTAAGTTATAATACATATTTGAGTAGGAACAGATAGACCCTAAAATTTCCAATTATATCTTTTACCTTAGTATGCATTTTCTGATGTTTTTATACTTAAGGTACATTTTGGTTTAATAATGTATTCTCAATAAAACCAAAAGGTACCTCCAGCTGTACTGTAAGGCAGAGTTCAAGTAGTAGTTTGTTTGATTCTCCAATGTCTTGTGTTATATTGATACTTGTTATTATTTATCTCATTAAAACAGTAGTGCTTAGGTTGAAACTTGATTCTAGTCAGTTTTATTATGATGAGTTTACCACCTTCTCAAATGTAGTACTCATCTAATGCATTGTTACTCTATGGTGAAGGTAAAAACAAATTTATAGCTGTTAACCACAATCTTAGCCTTTTCTCAGTTTGCTTGATTTACTACAAATTAAATTATATTATGCCTGATATAAATCATTAAGTATATCATTTAAAGCAGTTGCTGTGATCCGTCTTTTACTGTTTTCTGCTTTCAAATCCAAATGTGGAACTTTAGTCTGGAAAGCAGTGAAATGATTAGAAAACTGCCCTTCTGGAGTCTGAGGCAAGCGTTCTTTTCCGTGTTAGGCTATGACAGTGGGATCCTTTTAGCTCTAAGCCAGAGATGCACTCATTGCATTCAGGGTGGAATGTTTGCTCCTTGACTTGTCTGCCTGATTTAAATATTCATACTTCACCAGAAGGAAAAAGCTGCTGACTTCTAAAAGTGGGTCAGTTTTTTTTTTTTTTAATGGCTCTTTTGGCACTTTGTAACGCGTTAATACTGCCTTCGAGATGGAGAATAGTTTGGCAGAGCTCATCTTTATCACTTCAGGGGCCAAGTCTTCACTAGGCCAGTGGAAGGAGAGAGCGTTACAGATATTAATACCTAATAGACTATGGTATGGACTTTATTTGCCTTTTCATTTGCTTTTCTGGATGTGGAATGTGATATGTTAACTATAAAGGATTAATTTAAGAAAAACCTTTTATGTGTAGATGAATGATAAAGGCAGTTAACGTAAGTGAACGGCAGTAGCCTATATCTTCAGATGTGTGATATATCTGAACAAATTCCACAACTGCATAAATTTGTTTTATTATTTTTCTATTTGGATATGATGACTTTTGAAAAAGGTTTTTGGATAGAATGGGTTCATGACCTAATCACCTGCATTTTTAAGGGACAGAAGCATTCAGACTAGTGCATTATGTCTTTTTGTCATAGGACATGAGTGAGGTTGAGAGAGTTCAGGTTACTTGTCCAGGAGAAATAGTACACATTTCACAAATCTTTCTTCAGTTTCCCAGGGTTTATAAAAACCAGTCAGTAGTTTCAGTCCAGTCTTATAGTGTGTCCGTGGCCTGTTTTGAACCTTAATCTAGACCCACTCAGGTGATGATGAACTCTCCCTGAGTTGCACTGATCACACCTACTAGTAATGGCTTCTTCTAAGATCTTGATTATTGTCAAATTCTAATCCCAATTTAAAATGGTCAAAGACCAGTCTGATAATCTAAAATTTGGCTCAGCTATCCTTAAAAATCTGGAATATGCCCTACTGAGGAGTATGTTTGGTCCTGTAGCTCTCTTACAGGTCCGGGATGTGCTTGCTTTTGTCAAAGTGATATGCACTATATTAAGTTGCTTGGCACAGAAAAATAGCCAGAATAGCATTGAACCGGTGTTTCTGAGAAATTGTTTACCTTCTTTTAGACAATGGCTATGTTCCAGAGATTGTTTTATAAATCTCAAATCATATTAAATGTAGTACAGAAATGGCCATTTTTAATAGTTCAGACATACAGGATTTAAAATATATTAGATGAATCCTGTTCTCCAGGATCTCATAGTACAGAATTTTAGGCCATATCTTTACTTTAAGGCACAGAATCCTTTTGTAGTAGAAATGCCTACCAGTGAAGTATTTAAGGATTAAATGTCATGATGTCATGTTGTCTACTTTGAGATAGTTTGTGGGAGAAAAAGTGTATATGATGTTTCAGGGAAAGGTAGAAGGATATAAAAATATTTGATTTATCAAAGAGATCATTGTAGTATTCTTTGAACTTTTCTGTATGTTTAAAATTTGACAAAAAGTCACAAAAATATGAAATGCTTTCTAGTTTATTTTAAATCAGTGTCTTTGTGTATTGAGTATGTTTATAAAGCAATATATGGATAATACCCAATACCTTTCAAATTCTGACATAAATACATCACTTAATAAATCACACTACTCCAGAAAGAAGCAGGTTGTCTTGACCTGCCTATAATTTTATTTGTTTATTTATGTACTTATTTAATTTTTTGTGAGGCAGAATCTCTGTTGCCCAGACTAGAGTGCCCCGATGTCAGCCTACCTCACAGCAACCTCGCACTCCTGGATTTAAGCGAACCTCCTGCCTCACCCTCCTGAGTAGCTGTGACTATAGATGCCCGCCACAACATCCAGCTAATTTTTCTACTTTTAGTAGAGGTGAGGGTCTCGCTTTTGCTCAGGCTCATCTCAAACTCATGAGCTCAAGGCATCCTCCTGCTTCGGCCTCCCAGAGTGCTAAGATTATAGGCATGAGCCAGCCAGCCTGGCCCAGTCTGCCTATAATAGAAGTCAACATGAAGAGACTTCTGGCTTTCAGATTAACCCAGTGGTTAATATCCTCATCATAAATTTGAGCCAGTTGACTAAAACGTAATCAATTTTCAATGTGTTTGGTAATGTGCAACAAAAATTGTTATTGCTGAAAAGAAATAACCACAGCACTCAAGTCATTGTGACATGGTAATTTCCCTGAACATCCTAAATGTTTCTAAGAGCTCATTTATTAATGACTTGTTTTTTCCATTCTCCTGACTCCTTTTCTCTTTTCTAGAGAAATAGTACTATATATTCTAAAAAACATTTGTGTGTGTTGAGGAAATTGAGTTATAAAAAAGGCGACCATTTCTGCTTCTATGTTTGAAACTGTGTTGGTGGGCTGTGGGGAAAGAAGGAGAATAAGAAGCTGGATTTTTATACAAGTTTTTAAAAAGGGAAAGAAGTAAGTATATGATCCAGTGCTTGCTATATTCTCCTCACTGTGAAAAGTCACTGAGGGCAACCTATTTACTGTATAGGCGTGTTCAAATCTGGTGCCTGATAAAGGATGGGGCAAATCTGGGGAGCCCTTACTCTGCCTAGATCAAGAACCTTAATTTTGTGTGTGTGTGCGTGTGTGGTCTTCCTAGTCTGAGCTCTGTCAGTGTAGTTCCAAGGGTGAATACATTTATATTTAACCAAAGAGGAAAGAGAGAGCTATTCCTGGGCTTTTGCTATTTAAATAATCAATTCATGAGAAAGAGTCAGCACTATAAGAAAAAATAGCAGTGGTGTTTAAATTTGAACATGTACAGAATCCTCTGCTCTCCAACATAGTATGCAATTTCATGTAAGATCCTTCAGGATTGAATCGTGAACAAGTGTTTTGTTACCAGCACGACCTCTTAATATAGTCCTTCAGCACATACTGTTATTTTCAGTGCACTAGATTGTATTGGTTGCTAAACTCCAATTTTCTAATATATCACAATAATGAGTAATCCACAGTCATTGTAGAATGTGCAAGGGCTACAGAGTCCCAAGCCCCCACCTTTCCCCACCTTTAAAAATCATTATATAAATGTTTTCTCTTATAATTAGATTGCTAAATTGTTTTGAAATTCAAGAATGTCAAAAAAACCCTTTATCGTCTATGTAATGTATCATTTTTCTTTGTTTATAACTACTAGTAGTAGCATCACTGCAGTGTACGTATTTCCTTCCATTACCACCTACCCTGCCTCAGTTTCCATTCTCTACTGAGGTGGAACCACTCTGTTTAAGGAAACTCCATTTCCTGTGTGACTTGTGTTACATTGTACTGACTAACTTACATGAGTAGAGTGAAAAGTCACTTGGATTTCTGCCAGAGGTGGTTCAGAAGAAACCACTTCAAGTAACTCTGTTATATCTGGTATAGTTCATACTCAAAAGACAGCACAAAAAGACTTGGAATATTCAGCTGGAATATTTTCAGTTACATGTGCTTTAGGCTTATAAAAGGCTTAATCATTTTTCTCAAGAAATGTTGTTTGTAGCAAATAAGAATAAACTCATTTAAGGATTTTGTAATAGATGTATTGCTTGGAAGTCTTGGAAAGAGGCAGAAAAGTAAACAGACTGATAAGTACTCAGTATTTTTCATTTATGCAGGTATTTTTTATCATAGGGAAAATTTTAAATTATTTTCTCTGACTTTAGTCAAGAACTCTAGAAAGCTACAGATTGTGCAGTTTAGACTGAGATTCTTATGGTATCTATAATTTTAGTTTGCTCTTGGACTGCTGGGAAGGGTAGAGTAAAACACTGATTCAGTCTTTGCAGATGTATGATTGAACCTTTTTCTATCCTGATTTTTAAGATATTTTTGATACATACATATGAAGAGTATAATTATCAGGGTCTAGAACTCTGGGTTTAAGTTAGACTTCTTTATGCTGAACCTGTAGGCTTCCTGAGAATTAATACTATAGTAAGGTTATGGTAAACTGCTTCCTGTAAGGTGGGCCCCCCATTTATCTGACTGTTCTCAGGTTTCCTTACATGTTTAGGATGCCTTGAACCAGGTGTCCTCAAACTATGGCCCACGGGCCACATGTGGCCTGCCAAGGCCATTATCTGGCCCGCCGGGTGTTTTTGCCACCGCTGCCTGTCCTGCTGATCAGCCAACTCATCCCAGGGCCCACAGTCCAGCCCTCCCATGGTCTGAGGGACAGTGAACTGACCCCTGTTTAAAAAGTTTGAGGACCCCTGCCTTGGACAAAGCCTTCCTACTTCTGTAACCACACATGGATTGATTTAGCTAAACTTTTACTTGTAACTATAAGCAGATAAGAAAAAATTACCAGTTATATGAAGAGAATCAGCAGATTGAAAGTGGTGGTTGAAGCTGAGTAATCAAAACAAATTCCCCACCTTACCTCTGCTAAAACAGCTAATGCAAGAAACAGGAGATAACTTTTTAAATTTTTCATTACTATTCTCAATGAGAATTGAGAGGATATTATTTGATGAGTAAAACACAAAAATGGGCTTTCTCATTACCCTCAAAACAAAAGCCAAGTCTTTGCATTTGTCTCTCAGGCCTGATGACCCATGCTTATTCTCTGCTCATGTCCAGCCCACTCACTCTGCTCCGGTTATCGTGGGCTCCTTGTTAACTCCATGAATGTGTCAGGCTTGCTCCCACCTTATGTCTTTATAATACTATTCACTCTTCTTGGAAAGTTCTTAGATAGTACTATGGTTTGAATGTGTGCCACAAATTTTATGCTTTGGGAACTATGTGGCATTATTGAAAGGTGGGGCCTTTAAGAGGCAGAGCCCTCATGAATGGGTTAATCCATTCAAGGACTAATGGGTTAATGGACTAATGAGTTATCATGGGAGTAGAACCGTGGCTTTGTAAGAGAAAGAGAGACCTGAGCAAGCTGCTAGCATGCTAACCCCCTTGCCATATGATACCCTACACTGCCTCAGGATGCTGCAGAGAGTCCCCACCAGCAAGAAGGCCCTCACCAGATGTGGCCCCTCGACCTTGGACTTCTCAACCTCCATAACTGTAAGAAATAAATTCCATTTCTTTATAAATTACCTATTTTTAGGTATTCTGTTATAAGCAACAGAAAAAGGGTCACACAGCTCCTTTACCTCCTTAAAGAGTCTAGAACAGTATCTAGCACATGAAGGTACTCAAGAAATCATTTTTGAAAGAATGAAATAAATAAGAGTATACAAGTAACTCAGTAGAGCAAGTAGATAACAAAATGGACTCTATAAGAAGGTGAATAAGTAGTTACAGAAGAAACTTAAGAAATTCATCACACAAAGTGTCAAAGAAATGGCAAATATGAGAGAGAAAGTAAGCATGGAGACTAGATTTAAAATGTTTAATAGGAGTTTCAAAAGAAAATGATAATCAAAAAATTATAGAAGAAAAAATATCTGAGCTGAAAAAAAGCCTTAGATCTTGGCTTGGCGGCCATAGCTCAGTGAGTAGGGCACTGGCCATATATCAAGGCTGGTAGGTTCAAGCCCAGCCAGGCCTGCTAAAACAACAATGACAACTGCAACCAAAAAAATAGCCAGGCGTTGTGGTGGGCGCTTGTAGTGCCAGCTACTCAGGAGGCTGAGGCAAGAGAATTGCTTAAGCCCAGAAGTTTGAGGTTGCTGTGAATTGTGATGCTGCGGCACTCTACTGGGGGTGATATGGTGAGACTCTGTCTCCAAAAAAAAAGCCTTAGCTCTGTGATAAAGCTCTTACTGAGTATCCAGCAGACTCATGCTATTGCTAACATTTTTAAGTCTTCAGGTAAAGAAAAAATCCCACAAACTTCTCAATCAAAAAAGTTAAAACTTATAGAAGAATAAGAATCAGATAAGCATTATATTTTTCAATCAGCTCTGAAAACTAGAAGATAATGGAACTTCATAGAATTTTGAGGGTACAGGATTATGACACTAAAACTTTATGCTTAGGAAAAGAATAATTTTTGTGTAAAGGTAAAAGAAAGATATTTTTATACTCACAAAGTGTATTATAAACAGCCTTTCTGAAAAATTTTGCATAAGGATGTGCTCTATCCAAATTAGTTAAAATTAAATGATCCAAAGTTCTTTAGTAACAAATAACAAAACCAAAAGTTGCTTCTTTGAAAAGATCAACAAAATTTATAAACTGTGGCTCGGCACCTGTGGCTCAAGTGGCTAAGGCGCCAGCCACGTACACCTAAGGTGGCGGGTTTGAATCCCCAGCCCGGGCCTGCCAAACAACAATGATGGCCACAACTAAAAAAAAAATGGCCGGGCATTGTGGCGGGCGCCTGTGGTCCCAGTAACTTGGGAGGCTGAGGCAGGAGACTCGCTTGAGCCCAAGAGTTGGAGGTTGCTATGAGCTGTGATGCCATGGCACTCTACCCAGGGGGATAGCTTGAGACTCCATCTCAAAAAAAAAAAAA
>CAUYQV010129374.1:0-12511 GCA_963574575.1 Galagoides demidoff
TTTTTTTTTGAGATGGAGCCTCAAGCTATTCCCCTGGGTAGAGTGCCATGGCATCACAGCTCATAGCAACCTCCAACTCCTGGGCTCAAGCGAGTCTCCTGCCTCCACCTCCCAAGTAGCTGGGACCACAGGCACCCGCCACAACGCCCGGCCATTTTCTGGCTGCAGCCATCACTGTTGTTTGGCGGGCCCGGGCTGGGGACTCAAACCTGCCACCTTAGGTGTACATGACTGGCGCCCTAGCCGATTGAGCCACAGGTGCCAAGCCACAAATCAAATATTTCAACTGTGACTTTTTGACTTTTATGTAGCTCTTGCCAGTTGTATGAAGAATAAATCGAGTTCCATTAACAGGTATCTAAACCTTTATCAGTTTCCAAATAGACAGCAAGTACAGCATTTAGAAAAAATGAAGAGATTCAATACATATAAAACTACTTCACCTAGGTTACAAAAATGCAGCAGCAATCATCTATGATCATAGCTAACAATTCTTGTAAAAACAAAAAACCTGTTTCCAAAAAATTCTAAATAAAACTCAATGATTTCTGCTCAGTTAACACCAACTTCTAACCAACTGAAAGAGGAAGAAATCTTTAAGAAAGAAAAACTAGACTTCTAGTACCATTATTACCACCATGAAGCTAAGCATGGCTTTTTACACAAAAGTCAAAGACTAAAAATACTATCTTAGTCTTCTTCACTACGGTGTGAACCCTAGCACTTGACTTATAAAAATACATTGGGAAGGCGATGCCCACAGCTCAGTGGATAGGGCATCAGCCACATACACCGGGGCTGGTGGGTTCAAACCTGGCCTGGGCCAGCTAAACAACAATCACAACTGTAACAAAAAAATAGCTGGGCACCGTGGCAGGCACCTATAGCCCCAGCTCCTTGGGAGGCTGAGGCAAGAGAATCGCTAAAGCCCAAGAGTTTGAGGTTGCTGTGAGCTGTGACACCATAGCACTCTACTGAGGGCAACATAGTTAAGACTGTCTAAAAAATATATATACACATACACACACATATATATACATACAGAAAATGTTTTTAGTACAGAGTACCTCTTAATATTTACTGAATTCCCAAATGGGAACCAAATGCCTTCACTTTACCTAGACATACACATATAAAGTTGACCCCATTATCACTCATCTTTAAAACAATGGTAGCCAATATAATAACTTTCACACCTCAATTTAACCTACTTAGATTCTCTTTGCAGACTACCTCAAATACCCAAATAGGGAAAATTACACCTACAATACTAACAAAGTCAAAGTTACTTACTTTGACATGGGTTTGTTGCCACTGTCCTCCTTTGCCTTCCTTCCTTCTTCTACAGGCTTGAGGTTCAACAGTGGAGTCACTTCAGCATTGCCATAGCCAGCAAAGGTGATTGCAGCGGTGCCATTTTCTTCATCTATCTCCTCAATCTCCGCTTCATAACACCTGTAAAGATATCATGGCTGTAAGCAGGTGAGTAAAGGTTTGGTACTCAGCCTACAAGACTTATACTGCAGTGATATAATCATTACATTATGTCTAAAGTGAAACTTCTATAATCAAATAGCCCTTTTGGCAAAATAATACAAAAGAGTAGTTGAAGTTAGCCACCTGCTATCAAAAAAGGGAGTCCAAATCAAAATATTATAGGAAAAGTCTCTTACATATACCTCCTCAATGTGCATTAATCTCTTTGAAAAGAAGCACGTATTTCCTAAAAGAATAATTTCAATGTGTGCAAGTCACAGAAGAGAAAGACTCTTCACTCAACTTTCAAGTCTAGAAAAGAATTTAGATTTTTAAGTAATCATTTTCTTCTGCTTTTTTCTTTCCTCTAGGATCCAAGCCATTCTTTTTCCCTCAAAGTTAATCTAAATCTATAACTAAATTGTATCTCAGAATCAAACTGGTTCTATAAATCATGCTGCCTATATAGAAAGATTAAAACAGAGTGGTTCAAACTGAATAAAAACTTCTTACCATTGTATTTTATTATTTCATGTTATAGTTAGAGTTTTTTCTACACTTACTGTCCATCTTCACTCCAGATTGCCATACACTTGTCTCCTACTTTCCATGAATGTGTGGGCTGAGTAGATGCAAAATTGTCCGAACTTGCAAGAGTTTCCGAAGGTTGAGTTGACAGAAGGTCTTTGGTTAGTTCTATGACTTCCTAAAAAAGAAAAACAAAATCCACAACATTTTTGTAATTCTTTTATAAACTACTTTGTTTATTAATGACAACTCTTACACCATATAGCACTTAAGCACTCTACATTATTTATTTGCTATTTGTAATATTATCAAGAGAGTAGTGATTATTCCCATGTAGAAACTGAGACAGAAACTTTTATACTAGTAAATGGTAGAACTGTGATTTAAGCACCTATAAGCTGCCTTTCAACTTAATCACAAATATTAATGGTAATCAAGTAGACTTGAGCTTATTTAAATGACTACGTTTTTGCTAATTAGATCTCTCTAAAGATAAGAAATAAAATCAAATATGAAGGCTAATTAAACATGAGATCACTTTTATTCTGTCATGTATATTTTATGCAACTGAAAATTACCTGGCAGTAGTATTAACTGCCTAGCCACCCCCTCATCCTCAGAATAGCCTTATTAGTAACACAAATATTCCTACTTATACCTATTTCTACTAAAATACTTTAGGCATGTATAAAAGAAACCAGTAGTCATCCTATTCATTTACTGTAAAACTCACTCCATTTGCGTAAGCAAATTACCAGGTTAGATTAAAAAATATTCCATACCTTAATGTTAAGCACATCAGGCTTCATTTAAAAGGAAAAAATAAAACAAAAGTAACACACAGGCAAGCAGTGCCTCTTTGGCAGATATTTTTTTTCTAATTCAGGCTTGTATTTATTGGCTTCATTCAAAGATGTTTGGTAAAACTATTTGAGAAATAGTACAAATTGATAATTATTTCTGCTACTTTTTATTCCAATGAAGACCCATGTTATATATCACATGATTTATCTGAAGACCTTGCATACCCATTCTCCCACTGTTGCATTTCAAACAGTATATTGTGTCTCTAGGGAGAAAAATTAGCAAAACTAAACTGGGTACTAAGATTCTTCTGATTCCCACTTAAGTTTTCTAACAGTAGTTCTGATTCATTAGCCAGTAAACATTTCCTCTTCTCCTAAAGATTCTAAATCTTCCTATCTATTTCTGAAAACTTTGAGTCTTTAATACGAGGAATATTAAACTCTTGGAGAAAGGTCAGTTCAGGACATAAAACCGCTTTTATTTAGGGTCAGGAACATAATCCCAGTAACCCTGGCTCAAGAGCCCACATGACCCCTATCATTAAATTCTTCCACATCTTCCTTAAGGATCATTTAACTATTAAAGCACAAACATAAATTCGGCATTTATAAGTCTCAAATTCAGAACTCTGTTTTAGTATAGAACATTTTCCCACTGTATTTTCATAAAGAGATACATTTTCAAAGAAAAGGGTCCTGAAAAGCTGCACATATTATAAAGAATTTTCAGAGCCCTATGTTGAAATGACCCTTTAAAAAAATCTAGAGCATTTACTCTTGGTGTCCTTCAACTTTGCTATAGTTTTACACACACCTCCAAACAAACTATGAAAAACCTTCTACTAACTTTTTTTTCTTCACATGTACATATGGACCCAAGTATTAGAAAAACTATTTTATGTATGAGGGGGTTTCTCGAAGGTACATACCATTAATTACTTTTCCTCCCTCAAGTCTGAGTTCTGAAACTGCTCCTTCATCGACAGATGGGCAGCAGTTACAGTAATCGGCAATTCCAGGAAGCATCAGGTGTTGTGATCTACATATCAGCAGGTCAAAGGGGGTGCACTCAAGCACTCTGCTTACTGAAGGAAGGCGTTTCGGGGATGCAGAGAGCCACTGTAATATATGAGACAAGTGACTTGACCCCTGCCTCCTTTAGAACCAGTTTATTCAGCAACACAGCCTCATAAATTTACTATTTTTGTGATTATCAGAACTACCTTGGGAGCTAGTTAGCTAGCTAGCCTGGATTTTACTATACCACTTTTTAAGTGAAAAAAGAAAGGCAATTAGGACTCCAATAGATTAATTTTCTGCCTACTGAGTAACTTTAGTCTATATGAAAAACAATACATAAAAGAAATAAACAGAAACCTACTGGCAAAATGAAGTCACTGAAAAATGCAGAGCATTTTGTCATAAATCAAATGACAAATTAATCAGTATAATTTATATCCTTATATCAGTATAAGGATATAATTTCAAAACCTGATATAATTCCACAAGAAATTAGAAACCATAGGACTGTCCAAATATATGAGAATGAGGAAGCCACAAATTCAGTCTGAACAGACTTCTTACCAAACATGACAGACAGCATTAAATACCAATGGTACAAGATACTCCCCAGAAAGGAGAGAAGAGGGAGAAAAAACCCACAGCAAAATTGAAGCTGTTAACTGTAACCTCAATGAAGAAACAGTTAGTTACTAGGTGGAAGCCTGCAGACAAATACTTTTCAGAGTTTTACTTAACCTTAAAAGATGCTTTCCATCTTTGAGTACTTTTCAATTCAAAATGGACCTTACTAGTAACCAAAATGAAACTTAATTTTTTTTGCAGTTTTTGGCTGGGCTGGGTTTGAACCCGCCACCTCCGGCATATGGGGCTGGTGCCCTACTCCTTTGAGCCACAGGTGCCACCCAAAATGAAACTTTTTTTTTGTCATGCTAGAGTTAGAGGGAAAGAAACTGTGAGCAAGACTGGTCAGGAAAAACACTATTATTATTAAGGTATTAGAATTTAACCTCCTAAATTGTTGCTATCCAATATGGTTGTCACATGCAGTTATTTAATCAAATTAAATTTAAAACTCAACTTCTCAGTAACCTGACCTGCTATTTCAAGTGTTGAGTAGCCACACATGGCTTGTGGCGATGGTACTGAACAGCAGATGTAGAACATTTCTATTGTCACAGAAAGTTCTACTAGACAGTGCTGTTCTGAATGGTTATAGTAAAGAAAATATACACATAAATGATTCCTAGTTCATCATTAACTGAGCCCTAAGCAAGCCTTTTAGGTGCTTACTGTAACTTCTACCACAACGGTTTCTCAGGACAGAGTAAAGCAGTTCTACCCAGACTCTAATGACAATTTACTCTAGTATTAAAAAGAACTGATGATAATACTTCACACTCCACTGCCAACTCCCTCTCTACCAGTTCCATATATATCTCCTAGGAAGCAATATACAAAACACTGGCATACAAGTGTTTTCTTTTCCTGAAAGAAAAAAAGGACTGCTTTTAAGTTGTTAAGACTGGACATTTCTCAGTGGGCAAACAGAAACTTAGTATACTTTACAAAGTATATGAAAGGTCATTTTGCCTGTATTGTGTTATCTTCAATGTACATTCACAACAGGTAAGCAATCAAATGAATGGGCAGCTAGCAAACCATTGGGTTATTTTTACTAAAGAGCCCATGAATGTGAGAAATTACTCCCAAACACCTTTTCCTTATTAACTAGCAACCTAAAATCCACAGACCTACCTTTTAATACTGAAGGGGGGGGGGGTCCTATTCATATTAAGATTATCCCAGATACTTTCTATATATTTTAAATAATATACTATCATCCCACATCTAGAATCTGAAAATATTCAACTCATCTTAATTGTACCCAGATAAGCAATTTCAGAATCCCAAATCTGGGTCTCATTTCAGGTAGTTCTACTTGTTTGCAGTTCTAATATCCCTAAAATATTAATAGTTTTAATGGACAACAGGATGATAAAAGGAGAGAAAGGATTATTTAGACAGAGTACAGTTTTCAGTTGTTTTTTTTTTTTTGCAGTTTTTGGCCAGGGCTGAGTTTGAACCTGCCACCTCCAGCATATGGGGCCAGTGCCCTACTCCTTTGAGCCACAGCCACTACCCACAGGTTTTAGTTTTACATGAATCGGTGAAGGGATCAACATACCCTTAAATCTTTTTAAGGATCAGATTCAGAACTTAAAAGAAGTTCTTAAGATGAAAAGTCATTTATTTACAAATTATATTTGGCATTTTTTGTAATCAACCTGATATCCTAAGAAAGAACAGATATTTACTATCATGGGTTTGTCTCAAAATACAAGTGCAGGTTTAAAAAAAAGATTTCATACCTAACCTCTCCCATGACAGAAAAATTAAGATCTCCTTTTCACAAATTCAACAATTGTCAACAATTACACTTTAAAACCTAGCCTTAAGTCCAAGCACCTATGCAGAGAACATGTACCTCATTTTGGTATTTATGATGTGTTTTCTTTTTTAACTAGGCCCTTTTCATTTGTTGAAATGTTTTCAATACAAAGTATAAGCCACTAGTTTTGGTGGGAAAAAAAGCCACATCTTCAAAGACTCTTGAGCCATTAAAAAGAATCTTAATATAGCTATATCTTTAGTTATTCTTAGTTGTCTTTTGGAACTAAATTTCCCTGGCCAGGTCTTAAAAAATAAAATCACTTTTTGTTGTGAAGTTGTATGTAAGCTCTTCTCTTGAGAATTTGATAGAGACTTCCAAAATCAACTCCCATTTTTAAAATTTTAAAAACTCATAGAAGCACACCAGATTTACGTAACTAAGAAGACCAATTTACTCATTGTGATATATACTAGCTGAGGAAGCAAGCCTCCTTCTGCAAGCCACAGTGTTTATGTGCATATACGTGTAACACAGACACAGGTGAGGGGTACCTTTTTGGGTACCTATGGATTCTAAGCAATAAATCATCTGAAAAACACAGAGAAACTACAATTGTCCACCTATACTTACTTGTAAGTCTTTCTTCAATTTTAGCAAATCTTCATTTTCTCCATTTCCAGATAATGCAGCTTCAACTTGCTGGAGTTGAGCTTTATAGCTTGCCAGCTGCTTTGCTAAATCTTCTGACATCTAAGGAAAATAAAAATGGTAAGACCATGAAAACGGAACCAAAAATCAAACATACAAAATAATTTCCCTGTTTGCTTGAATTAACCAGTTTTTGCTTCTAATTCCTAACACTGCAGCTTAATGGATCTCCATTGCCTTTACTCTTAGCTCAGAGTTGAGCTAAATCACAAACTTCAAGAGGACAGATTCTAAGGATTATGAACATGAGATAAATTTCACATAAAAAGAAAAGCAGAAAATAGAGACAAGAGGGAAAGGAAAACGTATAATCTTCTTTAAACTCCTATTACAGGGAAGGCACAGTGTTCGGCTGAATAATCAAGGTTATTATACCTTCCTTTAAAAAAGCACTAGTCTGTTGGAAGAGTTAAGTTTTAGGGGGACAGGGCGGGGTATTTTTAAGTACTTGCTTCTTAAGTCAAATAAAAATGGTTTTAAATTAATACACAAATAACTCTACTAGAACTACTCAATTAGAGTATATTTTGAAGTTCTTATCCAAAAACAAGTATCTTTCAACCAGTAGCCTAAATAGTTGTCGATGCATTTTCTTCAGTAAAAGAAACAGCGTAAATACACCCTGATTTAAAGAAGGAACATGCCTTTTGCCAAATCCAGCTCATTTTCCTGAAAATAAGATACGAATTAACTTTTCTGACGATTTCTAAGCAAATAATGCGGGATTTCCGAGAATCTTTCTATCTCAAAATTCCCGTTCAACGAAAACTTGGGCTGTCCTCGCAGTCCCCCAAGACCTCAAAGTCCGCCACTACTTGCTTATGTCAGACCTTGAAATTCAAATATGTTTCCAGGGAAACCACCGGAGCCCCACACTCTCAAGCAGGCTGGCTCTTCCCTGAACCTTCGCGGGCGTCTCAACCCCACCCGACGGGTTCCCCTGGTTGGCCGTGTTAGCGGCACAGCACGGGGACCCCAACGCTGTCCCAGGCCCCTCAAGGCTCAATTTCGGGTGGGAGAACAGACAGAGGCTCCTAAATCTATCGCCGACGCCCAGACTTCTCCGGTGAGGCTGGCCAGTCGGCCTGAGGCCTCGGCTTCAACTCGGGAGAGACCGAGGGCCGGCGAGGCCTCACTCTCCACTACAGGGTTTGTTACCTTGTGTGGGGTTGGGGGCAGGGCAGCGGGAAGGGGTCAGGGCAAATGAGCCCAGGGGTGGTGGTGGAGGCAGCGACAGCAGCAGTAAGAAAATCTTCGCGACAAGACGACTCTGAAAAGGAAGAACTCGGCCGGCGATGAGGGGGAGGGGAGGAAAGCCGGGCGCTAGAAGGAGGAAAAGACAGAGGTGGGTGAAGTCTCGCGAGAGATACAAATACTCGCGAGATTTCACTCGATTCACGTGGTTCCTCGCGCCCTCTAAGTCGGCCACCTAACTCACGTTAGGGACGCGGAGTAGGCGGGTCTAGTGGGAAGGAAGTGTCGTAGTAGCCTGCGCCGGATGCTGAGCGGCGGTTCACCGTATCTAGGTTCCGGCTGGCCCCTGGGAGCTGTTTCTTTTGGAGCGGGTCCTTTTGTGCCCTTCCTGAGGTTTCCAGATGAGCAATCGCGTGTGCCTGGGAGGTGGGAGGAACCGGGTTTAATGCATCCTTTGTACTAGGTAGGTCGTTCTCAAAGTGTGAGCTCTGAAACCTCAGGATCGCCTGGGAATTTATTGGAAATGGAATCCTCAAGCCCAGCCCCAGACTCTCTGAACCAGAAACTCTGGGAGTGGGCTTAACAAGCAGTTTCGACAAGCATTCCAGGTGATACCCATGTCCGCTCAAGTTTGAGAACTGCCTTGTATACAGTATTAATAAAAACGCTAGTAGCAGTAGGAATGTAATTAAATTATAGCAGAAAGAACCTATTGGAGAGGAGGTTGATTTATTTAAAATTATTCTGTCAAAACTTGTTTGGTTTTAAATAATTAGATAAGTCCTGCTTGATAGGAAACAATCTCTAAGTTTTGAATGATTAGCACAGTAATATAAATACTTCCATTTATGCTGAGAAAGAAATATACATTACGTATATGTTTGCGATAATAAAAAAGGAGTTGAGGACGAATACACTAATTTGAAGTGGGAGCCAAATGGTTTCATTGATGATCCTTTTCACTACCCTTCCTTATACACATATCCGTGCGTATGCAATTTTATTACAATTTAAAAAACAATTCTACAGGAAGTGTTGTTACCAAAAATAAAGTTCTAACATACAAAGAGGGGGCAGGAAGGAACCTTCCCAGGATGGGGTGTGAGGGTTTGTTACTGTCCATTAAGTACCCTCTCTTCTTAGATGGGTTCGTTTGAACTGTGCCAACATCTGGCTTTAGTTCTTTCTTGTTTTCTTCTGAAGGAGGCTTCCCTTTTGTTTTCTATATATACCCATGTAACTTTCATAGTCAGATAAGTGGTAGAGGTGGAAACTAGGCCAGGTTCGTATGACTGGGATGGCAGTAGACTTACAAGAATTGAAAATGCTGCAGAGGGCAGCAGTGTGTAGCTAGAAGTCAAAGGGAAGACAAACTGGAAAGAATGAACTTTTCCTAAATTATAGTAGAGATTTGTTTAAAATATAGTTTTGACTACTACTTTTATTCTAATTGTATATTTTAAGAACTGATACCAGGAGGATCTTCTTAACAGTTGTGTAAAAATCTCAAATGAGAACTCTTCCTGAACTGCATGGATCAGAAAATAGGGAAATATTCATAATAAGGTCTAGTTTTGATTTCTATACCATCTTGATAGTTTTCTTCTCAGGATATTTTTATCTGTGCAACATTGATTTATTTTTTAAAATCTATATTTTAATTCTCACAAAAGATAGCCAGATAACATCCTAAGCACTTTACACATACTCTGATTTTCACAGTGATTTTATGTTGCATTAAAGACAACAATGGAACAATTATAAATTAAGAGCAATACTTCAATAGGCTTTCTGATTTACCTGCATCTTTGAAGTGTCAAAATCCACTTTCATTATCTGAGTTTTCATAAAGAGCAGTATCTTAAAACCTGTAGTTCCTTAAACCTGGTATTTATTTATTCAAACCTATAAATAAAACTTAAAGACTCCAAATTGTCACCAGAATATACAGCTATTTCCTCTCCTTAATAAAGAAAATTTAAGTACAGCTATCACCTGTGAAGATGTGCTAAATTCCTACAGGGCACAAGAGTATGCAATAAAATAATGTATGTTAGTTAAATGTGAGACTGCTTTCTTTAGATTAGATTTTACTGTATCCTTTCATGACTTTAAGTAGCCCCAGATTTGTTCACATTTTTTTCCATCTTGACAAATGCCTACGGTGATGAATTAGGGGTGTGTGTATGTGCGTAGTCATAATAACTGTTTCTTTAGTCATAATGTGTTTTGAATGCTTGCATGGAGATTAGCTGCAGGGCAAGCTACTTGCTTTTTTGTGCTTATTGAGAGTTTTTGGATATAGCACATTGAATACATACTGTAGTGATATTCTCCAATGAAGTATGTAGAACTTTTCATAAACTTAATCATCCGGCCTCATATACCCTGGGATGATGCTTAGGTGGCATCATCTGTTTCAAATTGATGGAAAAACAGCCTTAAATGTCTATTGGTCAGTGGAGGGGCTCAGATGTTCATCATTTATAGCTATCCTGAATCGTTTACTTAAATCTGTATTGTCTTGCTAGTCTTAGGATGTGCATTTTCAGCTATTTGTGTTTTACATGTACCACCAAAGAACACACCATATCACTAAAGAAAAAACATGCTAGTAAAAGCAGAAAATGAGACTTCTTTCAGTTTGAAAAAGATTAAAGGTTTAGAAGCAAGGATCAGAAATAATAGTCCTTTAGAGTTAGTCAGAAGTAGAACTTAACAGTACTTTAACCATACATTCTTCGGTGGTACATATTCTAGGGGCAAAAAGAAGCCAAACAAACAAGCGAAAATCCTGAAACGTCATAGCTTTTTTTGTGGAAACAAAGTTGAACTTGAAACACCTTTCCAGAAAGCAAAGAAGTGATCTGCCCCCAGATCAATAGGTTAAGTCAAATGCCTGCAGAACCTAGTTTGAGGGGACTAAAAAGAATAATCCTTATAATAGATTGTCAAAGCATTTTTTAAAATCCGTAAGTCAAGGGTAATAAAGAATGGGGAAAGGGAGTTTTTTTTTTTTCTTTTTGAGTAATAGTCTCCCTCTGGTTCCCTGAGTAGAGTGCTGTGGCATTACAGCTCACAGTAACCTCAAGTTCTTGGTTTCAAGCAGTCCTCTTTCCTCAGTTTTTCTACTTCAGTACAGACAGGGTCTCACTACTGCTCAGGGCAGTCTGGAACTCAAGTAATCCACCTACCTCAGCCTCCCAAAGTGCTAGAATTATAGACATGAGCCAGTGTGCCTGGTGGGAGTTTTTCTTTATAGAAGAATGCCAGCAAATAATTGTAGATGGAATGATAAAACTGGGAAAATCACCATTTGCAATTCCCAGTGATTCAGACAAAGATCATCAAAATAAAAACTAAAACCTATCTGGTAAAAGGAAGAGAAAGAGAAAGGGAAGATGTTTGCACAGCGTCAAAGTGCTGTCCATATTATACGTATAAACCATCACACACCACAGATTACTTAATAAATACAAAGGGAAAAATCTGCCTTACTATGGAGAAATTCAGCAATCACCAGCTAAACCCATTGGTCAAATTTAGCACCGCTAATTGTGGAACAGCCTGACTTTATATGCCTCTTGATTTGATGCACTAACAACATCACCTGTGAAGGAACCTCACCAAGAATGCATAACCCGAATAGAATTGAGCCTTGTTACACATCTTCCAGTATACAGGAAATACAGGTATAGAAGAAGAGGTAAAAATGACTGTGAGGGAAGAATCAGGTCCAGAATGTGGAACATTCTTCTGTAAGGAAACTGGCCTAAATTTTTCAAAAGATCAGTGTCATTAAAGAGAGTGGGGGACTATTCTAGATTAAGAGACAAAAAGACATAATAGTTGAGTACAATGGGTAAATCATGACTGGGTCCTAGTTTAGAAAAATGAAGCTATAAAAATTTGGGAGACATTGGGAAGTTTGAATAGGAAATCAGTATTAGATGATGCTGAATTGTTTTAATTTTAATTATGGTTACTTAAGAGAATGTCTTATGCTGAGGTATTTACAAGGGGGAAGTACCGTAACATATGTAACTCACCCTCCAATGGGCTGGGAAAAAAAGTTACATAAAAGTTTATAAAAGTCACATGTAGGCTTGGTGCCTGTGGCTCAAGTGGCTAAGGCACCAGTCATGTACACCTAAGGTGGCGGGTTCGAATCCAGCCCAGACCCGCCAAACAACAATAATGGCTGCAACCAAAAAACAGTCAGACGTTGTGGCGGGCGCCTGTGGTCCCAGCTACTTGGGAGGCTGAGGCAGGAGACTCACTTGAGCCCAGGAGTTGGAGGTTGCTGTGAGCAGAGAAGCCATGGCACTCTACCCAGGGGGACAGCTTGAGGCTCTGTCTCAAAAAAAAAGTCACATGTATATGT
>CAUYQV010129376.1:0-26069 GCA_963574575.1 Galagoides demidoff
CTGCCTCCGCCTCCCAAGTAGCTGGGACCACAGGTGCCCGCCACAACACCCGGCTATTTTTTGGTTGCAGCCATCATTGTTGTTTGGCGGGCCCGGGCTGGGGATTCGAACCTGCCACCTTAGGTGTACGTGGCTGGCGCCCTAGCCGATTGAGCAACAGGCGCCGAGCCCACAATCTTCAAAAACTTGAAGCAACTAAGATTCTGATGGGTGAGTGGATAAACTCATTAAACTCACAGACCCATAAAATAAAACTTTATTCAGTGATAAAAAGAAATTAGCTATCAACCCAACAAAAACAAAACAAAGCAAAACAAAACGTACTTGGGTTTCAAGTGCACATTGTTAAGTGAAATAAGCCTGTCTGGAAAGGGTACATACTGCGTGATTCTACACACTGTATGAGTCCAACTACATCACATTCTGGCAAAGGCAAAAGTAAAGAGACCAATGATTGCCAGGGGTTTGGAGATAAAAAGGAGGGGTTGACTGTGCCAAGGATAGGTTTTTATAGGGCAGTGAAAATATTCTGTATGATGTTGTAATTACAGATACATAACATTATACATTTGTCAAAACCCATGATGTTGTAATTACAGATACATAACACTATACATTTGTCAAAACCCATTCTGTTGTTGTTGCTGGGCATTCAGTGAGGGTACAAAGAACCAGGTTACACTGATTGCATTTGTTAAGTAAAGTCCCTCTTATGATTGTGTCCCACCCCGAAAAGGTGTGTCACACACCGGCACTCACCCCCCACCCCTTCCCTCCTTCACTCTCTCTGCTCTCCCCTTCCCCCACCCCACTCCTTCCTCGTGAAAACGCACACAAATTTTTAAAACTCATTTAGAAGGTTGAAGGAACCACAGGATAGAATGCAGGATGTAACAAACAATGTATTATCAATGTACGAAACAACCTCACCAAAGCTGGGCGTATGGGGACGAAGGTGCTCCCTTCAGTAGCTATAGAGAACAGGAGAGTCAGTTAAAGGCTAAAGGCAAAAGGAAGAGCATGTAAAGGATTCTGTAGCTGATAAGGAGATTTACAACAGAGGTATAGATTAGCAATTCTGATACCAACATGCATGTGCACGAGAATTAAACAATTAAGTCAATGCATGGAGAATGGTGAGAACCAGATTTTTCACTCTTGGATTGGTAACTTGCAGATAAGCAAGGGAAGAAACCAGAACAATTCCTTTTGTAGTAGATGAGAATTGGATTTATATTTAATTTAATATAAAAGCAAACACTTCCATATAGACATATTTACAGATATGTGACTATGTATTTTATCTATGTGGATTTACATACCTACATACATTTCATTGCTCTGTCAGCTGAGAATGCCCAGAAGTAAGGCAGTCCCAGCACCAGTGAGCATACCTCGCACCCAGATCTTTGTTTCTAATGCCATTGTCCAGTAAATCAGTGATTTTTTGAGACATGAGGGGCTTAAAATACATAATACAAACATGAAGCACCTTATAATGCCAGAAAATAAGGCAGTGCTCAAACATTTTAATTATTATAAAAATTAGAGCCTTACTTTTTTTTGAGACAGTCTCATTATGTCACCCTCAGTAGAGTGCTGCGGCATCACAGCTCATGGCAACCTCAAACTCTTGGGCTTAAGCGATTCTCTTGTCTCAGCCTCCCAAGTAGCTGGGACTACAGGTGCCTGCCACAATGCAGGCTATTTTTTGGTTGTAGTTGTCATTGTTGTTTGGCAGGCCTGGGCTGGATTCGAATCTGCCAGCTCTGGTATTTGTGGCTGGTGTCCAAGCCACTGAGCCAGAAACCTACTTTTTCTAAAGGACACGGGGAAAAACTAGAATTACAAATAACAAAGCTCCAAATGACAAATAACAAAAAGAAGAACAAATTCAAGCAAAAAACTAAAGTTGAGTTGATTATAACCTAAAGTACAAAGTAAGTACCCAGGCGTCCATACGGATATAATAAATGGTTAAATAAGCTGGTAAATAAATAAATAAATAAGGGAGAAGAGACAAATTTCCCTTGTAGAAGAAATCCAAATCATCCCACTCCTTAAGAACAGGTTCCATATAGCGACTTTCTTCCGAAAGTTCGGTGTAGAAAGAAGGTAAAAAGAATAAATTTACAGGGGAGAAAGCTGACAAGCTCTGCCCCTGACACGTGATCAGGGTCAGAATCAATGGTGACAAGGTGGGTGGGTGATATGTACACTCATTAAGAAATACGAAAATGACACTTTACTTCTTTGTCTTCCACTGAAAAACCTAGAACCCCAGGCTACTTATAAGTAAAAAAAAATTTTAAATCCAACCTTGGGGCATCCTACACATTATCTGACTGAAACTCCTCAAAACTCTTGAGATCATTAAAAAACAAGAGAAGCCCAAGAAACTGTCTTGGCCACAAGGAGCCTGTGAAGACGTAACTATTCAATGTGGTGCCGTATCCTGGATGGGATCCCAGAACAGAAAAAGGACATAAACTAAAAACTAAAAAGATCAAAATAAATTATGGACCTTGGTTAATAACAATGTATCAGTACTGGTACACTGATTGCAACAAATGTACTATACTAACGTAAGATATTAATAGAGAAACTGGGTGTCCGGTGCATAGGGACTCAGTACTATCTTTGCAATTCTGTAAATCTAAAACTGATCTAAAAATAAAGTTTCTTTTCTCAAAAACCATATTATATAACAAATACTAAAGTATTTATGTTGAAATAACATAAGATCTTAGATTTTTTTAAAGCATATTCAGTCAAAAATCTATGGGTAGATACAATGGTTAATGATATGTGTCACCTTGACTAGGTCTGGAGGTACCCGGAGATGTGCTCAAACATTCTATGTGTGTGTGTGAGGTGAGGGTATTACTGGACGAGATTAACATGTGGATCAATGGGCAGACTGAGCAAAGAAGATTGCCCTTGCTAATGTTGGTGGGCCTCCATCCAATCTGTTGAAGTCTTGAATAGAGCAAAAACATCTAAGTGAGAGGGAATTCTTCCTGTCTGACTGCTTAAACTGGGACATTGGTTTTTCCCTGCCTTTGGTCTCTATTATGAACCTAAGAGAAATAAAAAGAAAATAAGCACAAAAAAGGGCACCAACACTGACTTCTACAAAGCAGGGATTCACATTCTTAGATAAGTACACTCTGATGAGCTGATACGGCAGTGCCTTGACTCATCCTACTTAAGTTATCCCCCCAGGTTCTCACTATCTCTTCCAATTCTTGAAAACTCAGACCTCCTTTTCACAGTTTCGTCATTCACTCACGTATTCAACAAACGTTTGTATGTGCACCCTATTCTAGGCCTTAGAGAATCAGTGAAAATCAAAAATAAGCAAGGTCCTTGACCTGTGGGATTTCTGAAATATAAAACAAATAGTAGTAAATACAAAGAAATAAAAAACTGTTATTAAGATTTATACTATGAAAGGAAGTGTATGGTGCTAGGAAAGGAGAGACTTGATCTAATGTGGAGTTAAAAAGAAAAAACAATGTCCGTAATCAAAAACTCAGAAAGTAGTAGAAACAAGTCATTCAGAATCTTAGAGATAAATATCAAAATAAACAACCATGAGAAAGGAAAATGGCTGCCCCTGGGAAGGAGGAAGTGGGAGAGAGAAACCAGGGTACTTGCTATTTTTTGAAAACTAATTTTTTAAAACTATTTTACTCTCTAAATTTGATACTGAGAAAATTTTGATGAGGCAAAAATGTATTTCAAAGGAAAGAACTAAAACTCTAAGAGAGGACTGATAAAGCCAAAAGTTGGATGTATGAGAAGACTAATAAAACTAGCAACCTGTTGGCAAATTTGACCAAGATGGGAAAAAATATCAAAATTACAAATATCAGAAACACTACTAATAAAAAATAAGACCTGGCCATATATGCAACAGAGACTCAAAAGATGAGAAGCTACTATTAATACAAATTCATTTCTATAAATTGAAAAACTGAAATCAAATGGTTAAATTACCAAATCAACTCCAAAGAAAATTGGAGTCATTAAAAAGGTATTCCACAAATGCCTGATAAGCATATAAAATGTTATCAATTTCAACGGAAACTAAAGAAATACAAGTAAGACCTCAATAATATAACATTTTAAACCCACTCAACTGGTAAAAATTCAAGATATGAAAAAAACAAGTGTTGGCAAAGGTAGAGCAGCAGGACACTTACTCATCCCTGGGACAAACTTTGAAATAAAATTAGGATTATCTTTTTCACACGAGTACGTGCACAGTCGTCATTCCAAGGGATTCACACTATCCTAAAGAAATTTCTTTGGATTTTCATCATAGAACTTGTTTTGAACTTGGTACACAGCAGTCACAAAGAGACAAAGAAAATCCAAGTTATACATAAACTGACAGATGAGTGCTTGTGGTACGACAGAAAAATGGAGTATTATACGGCAGTGAAAATAAACTGCAGCTTCATGCACAACTTGGATGGATTTTAGAAAAAATAATGTCGTGGGGGAGAAGCCTCAAAAGACTCATTGAAAGTGATTTGATAAAGCACAATAATATTTTTTTGTTTATATGTGATAGAACTGTTAGGTTTCTGAGACCGAGAACAATAAACATAAAATCTAAGATTGTGTTTACCTGTTGTTAAAATTATTCTATTACTGTGCTTGATTACTTACAGATATGTTACATTTGTTCCTTAATACATATAAAATAGTACATAATAAAATGTTTTACACTCTCATTGCCTCTATTTCTCCCACCATATTTAAGCACCACTTCTAACAATTCTTAGTTAAATAAATACACAGAAAGCTTCCTTCTGAAAATTTATACTTCCTTCGTCTCTGATCCACTGATAAGACACACACATACACACACCCCTAAATTTGGGGGCAATGTACAGTTGATGCTCTGTTGATACTTTTCTCCTCTGATATATAATATTGTTAATAGACCTTTTAAAATGTGTTTTAAACAATGTAACAGCTGCCATCAAATCCTTCATATTGATGGGTATATGAAAGTGCATAAAGTGCCCTATTTAAGAAAAAATGGAAATCTTTGCCTCTTTTTAGCTCCCCCATGTGGCCACCAAAGAAAAAAGCAAGCATTGTTGCTGATAAGAAATAACAATGCCTTAACAATGTTATTCAGATTCCCCTATCTGAATAACATGCTGTGTTATTTGATAGGCTAGAGAATGGCTAATATAAAAACTAAAGGGGAAGCTCTTGATTCTGCTTATATTTTAGTGGAATATCCAAGAAGGAAGGAACAAAAAACATATTCCACGGGAACAAAAACAAAGAAATAATTCTCAAGTAATCTAGCAATGCCAGGTAAAGTCCACTGAGCATTAGTGTACAAGATGTCCTTGGGGATGAAAAAGCATATATCTTGGTGAAATGACTTTAAGAAACTCAGCATGCTGTCCCCACTGGGAACATTGAATAGCAGTTTAGTAAAGATGCTGAAAGATCCTACAGTCAAAAATCTGCCTAACACAACTTCATTCATCATTACTCTTTAAAGGAAAGTTATATGAAAGTAGTTTAACATCTCATTATAACACATACTGTAACAAAACCTTAAATTCTACTAGTTTTTTAACTTACTCAGGAAATTTATAATGATAGCATCAGGACGGCATCATACAAGTATAGCATTACGTGGTTTAATGAGTATTTCATATCATATGGTCAATTGAATGGATCGTGGTTAAATAAATAAAAGAATGAGTCAGTTGAACACAGAAAAGAACATAAACTATTCATCTAAAGTCAAAGTTATTTTTCATACAACACTTCTGATTAGTTGTGTGTTTTTGCTAAGGAAGATATTTCAGTCTGAGCCCTATATTGTCTAGCTATGATATAATATTGATTATCTCTGCTCTAATAAATATCAGTTAAGTATATCAATAGTGGTATATTTCAGGTCTTCTTAAAATTAACTACAATGAGTAGCATTAAGGAAAACCTATGTCCGCAATTGTTGGGAATTTATATTTGTTCTGGCTATTACTTTTTAAAATTGCAATCATATAAATCCCATAGAAATGATTACACAACTATTACTGACTTTTTGTAAAGAAAAGAAATACAGTGTCTGTGTTAGTCTCACACCTTTCTCCCAAAGTCATGATTTCAAAATATTCTCTGAGAGTCTTACTTTTAAGAATTCTTGATTGGTTTGACCTTTCAGAGAGGTGCTTGTTTAAAAAGTGTCGTATGTTTAGTTTCTGCCTTGATAAGTACAGCTTGAGCTAATAAGAACTTTCTCCAGATCACAAAAATCAAAGAAAGAATAGCAATGTAAACACCCACTTACAAACCCGCCTTCTTTTTTTTTTTGGCATATATAAATGTTTTCTGTCTCTGCTCCTCCCACCAACCCTCATCCCTGTCCCCCCTTCCTTTACCTCTCCTCCTATCTCCTCTCCAACCCCCCACATACAGATACTTCTCAACTTAGGGTTATTTCCTGATAAACCCCAGTTGAAGTCAAAATATTCCAAGTCAAGAATGCATATAATAATTGGACCATCATAGCTCAGCCTCACCATTAAAAATGCTCAGAATACTTACATTAGCATGGCTGACTGGGAGTTCAGCATTACAAAATAACATCATACCACTTATCACTAATTAGCCAAGGAAAATATCAAGGAAATTCAAAATTAAAAGTACAGTCTCTATTCAGTACATATTGCTTTTGCATCATCATAAAAAATTATAGGTTGAACCGTAAGTTGAAGACCATTTATGTGTATGTGAGTGTAGATATATATGTACACCAAGTATCTCCCACTAAAAGAGTCTTTTAAAGGATAAACATTCCCAATTTTCCCAACATTCCCTGAGAGGTAATTATACTCTGACCACTCTTTGGGAGTATAAACTTAAAGGTGTGTTGGCCAGATTCAAGCAGTGAGAAGTCAGTTATTATAATAACATAATGATAATGCATTTTTTAAACATTTTAGTTCATTAAAATTTACTTTTCATTGTTTTTAAAGTTACAAAGTTATTGGATTAGTTAGGGTTCTTCAGAAAAACAGAGCCATAGGTTATATTGGATATGTAAGAAATTTATTACTGGAATTGGTTCATGTGAATACCAGGAAGTCCCAGGATAAGCTATCTGAAAGCTGGAGAACCAGGAAAGCTAGTGTATAATTTAGTTGTAATCCGAAGGCCCGAGAACCAAGAGCTCTGCTGTCCAAGGGCAAAAGAAGACAGATGCCTCAGTTCAAAAAGAGAGAGAGAAAACTCACCTTTCTTCTACCTTTATGTTCCCTTTGGGTCCTCAATCTACCCACCCCTGTCCACATTGGTGAGGGGAAATCTTCTTTACTCAGTCTACTGATTCAAATGATAATCTGTTCCAGAAACACTCTAATGGACACACCCAGAAATATTTACCAGCTATCTGGGCATTCTGTACATAGCCCAGTCAAGTTGACACATGAAATTAACCGTCACCATAAAATAGATCCATTATAGCAAGTTCAAATAAAAGCAAGCCTGAGATTCAGTCCAAAAAGACAGGGTGTGCCCTGGTAAGCAGCCCTCTCTCAAGAAATACATGCACACTTGACACCACATCAAGCCTCAGGTCCACACGAATGAGAATTTTCTAATCCAAAACTGAGTGCACACCCAGGAAACACCAAGTGTCTGAAGAAAACAGGACTAATTAATCAAGAGGAAAAGGTACTATAATAAACAGACTTTAAATAAAACAAGACAAACAAAAATAATTTAAAACAAGTATAACTGACATTCTCAGGGAGATTATAAAAAAATGGGGCATCCTTGAGAAAGAAACTACTAAAGAGTTTGGAAATTTCAAATCTGATTGCTAACTTTTAAAAGCACTCAGTACATGAGTTGATTGGCAAACATAAACAGAGTAAATCAGGCCAAGTATGGTGGCTCACACCTATAATCCCAGCACTCTTGGAGGCTGAGGTGGTGGATCTCTTGAGCTCAGGAGTTGGAGACCAGCCTAAGCAAAAAAAAAAAAAAAAATAGCCTGGCATGGTGGCAGGTGCCTGTAGTCCCAGCTACACAGGAGGCTGAGGCAAGAGGATAGCTTGAGCCCAAGAGTTTGAGGTTGTTGTGAGCTATGATGACATCACAGCATTCTAACCAGGAGATAGACTGAGACTCTGTCTCAAAAAAAAAAAAAAGAAAGAAAGAAGAGCAATTCAGCAAGCTGACCCATCAAACTGTTTTTATACCAGAATATTATGCAGAAAGAGACATAAAATTGGGGGGAAAAGAAATATAAATGTAGATCCAGAAGTTCCATTGTGTGCACATGGCATAGGTGCTTCATAATGGAAAGATCAAAAATATAAAATTAATCAAAGAAAGCCTTGGAGAGCTGTATAAAAGCATAAGCCTTCATTTTAAATACTCCATCAATGCTAGTCATGGTAAGTTAAAAAAAGACTTACAGCTAAGCATATCATTGTGAAATTTCAAAATATCAATGATAAGGAGAAAATTTGAGAAGTTTCCAGAAAGAAGGGAAAAGTTTACTTGAAATGGAAAAAAAAATTCCAATTGGTGCAAGATTACCAAACAGTAATATAATAGAAGACAACAGAGCAGTATTTTGAAGACCTGGTAGAAAATTATTTATGATGTATAATCCTATATTCAGCAAATCTTGTCCTAGGGGGAAAAAAAGGAGAAAATGATGTGGTGTTAAAGAAACCATAGTGAGTTAACACAAATCAATCATGCAATTAAGTCTAAATAATGGTTGATAAACAGTGTTTAATAAAATACATAATTAACATACTGCATCTAAAAATCCCAGATGACTGCAAAGTGAGAGTCGGACATGAGGCTAGAAACAGATAAAGAAAAGTATGGCCAGATATTTTGTTTATTTATAGAGAAAATGCAGATTAAATTAATGTTAGACATCTATTTGTGAAAATGTGTGTTATAATATTGAGGGTAACAACCAGAAAACAAAAACAAGATCTAAAATCAGAGCTAATAAGATCCAAAACACTAGAGGGGAAAAAAGAAGCAAAAAAAAAAAAAAAAGTTGTCAATCCAACAAAGAATTGTGGGAGAAAGGGAGGATGGGAGGGAGGGAGAGAAAGATGGGTAGGTGGAAAAGAAAGAGAGGTGAAGGAAAAGACAAAACAACACGGTAAACGTATGGATGGATATAAAGTAAACATAAACCAGCCCTTTTCCTCCCCTTATCCCACTGCTCTTTTAATGCAATTACAGGGATAGATTAGATGGCAACAGGTAGCTAGCACTGGTGAGAAAGACAAAATCTAAATATAAATTAGAGACATAAACAGGTAGGTAGATAGATGATAGATGGATAGATAAATAAAATAAAGACTTTTTTCTAAAGAACTATGCTTGAATGTACTCTAAATAATGTGTTATGAAAAAGTTAACCCATTGTCTGTCAAAGTAGAGAGAATAATATAACAAGCGTATCTATTACCTATCTCCAACGATTATCAACATTTTGTTACTCTCGTTTCATCCATCACGCATCACATATTCTTTATTCTGGAGAATTTTAAAGCAAATCCTAGACCATCCGCCATTTCACTCTACCCATTTCATTTTGTTCTCTAACTGATGGGAACTTCTCTTTACAGACCTGTATCACACCTAACAAAATGAATAGAAGTCCCCTAATGTCATCTAATACCCAATCCACATTTAAAATTTCCCCGATTATCTCAAAGATTTTCCTTATAGTTGGTGTGTCTTTGGGCAGTTAGACCAGAGGGTCCTTATAATACATTTGATTGTTTTTCCAGACCCTCTGCAATACTAGGTGTGTGTTTAATACTTGCCAAGCAAACACATTTTGTTTTTTATTGGAATTTCCTTTTGAGAGGAAACTTCACTCATTATTAGTAAGGTTAGACATAGCTTCATATACTTACCTGGATTTTACTGTTTTTTTGTGAATTACCTGATCATATGTTTGCCTCTTTTTAAATGTTTTCTTCTTGTTATATATTTGTAGATGTTCATTATTTGCAGGTAATTTTCCTTTATTTTTGTTCCATTATAAGTGTTTTCTCTTAATCTGTTTCCTTTCTTTATAACTTTTTAATTTTCATATGTCTGCCAATCTTCCCAATGACCTCCAAGGTTTGCTGTTATCAAATAATTTCTGAAACTGAGAATTGTTTTCTCACCAGCTGGAATCAAGTATTGATTAATAAACTCTTTTCCCAGATCATAGTTTAGGCTAATTTCTAGTGTTAAGTCTTAAGAAGATATTTTGCAAGTAATCTCAGACATACAAAGTTTTACCTCCTGTAGCACACAGAGAAAAACAAAAGTAGACTTCCTAGCCCAAGTTGCCACATTTCACACAGCCCCCAAACCACTTAAGAATTTCTTTCTTTCTCCAGAAAAAGTAGCTCGCTTATTATGAGCAGCATTGGAAATAATAAAATTCCAGAATAATTAAAAACAATTCCAAGAAGGTTATTAAATAATCTCCAGAATATAATGTTTGTTTTCCAGGAATATTCACAATGACCTCATGTTCTTTTTATCAGAATAACATTTTGAGGAGATCATTTTAAGTGTATCCTTGAAATCTTACCTCTTGAAACTCAGAGCTCTAAAAACCAAATCTGAGTACTCTCCAACATCAGTGTAAGCAGGAGGGAAATAGCATGACCGTCTTGATACATATTTGTAGAATACTCTTTTTATGCATATTATTTCTAGCGAGGGCAGAACAGCTGCAGAAGAAAGGGGGAGAGATAGAGAAAGGGAGAGAGACAGATGAGGGAGAGAGAGAATGAGAATGCAGATTGGGAAGTAGAGAGAAGCGGAACTTATAAACATTAATGTAAAAAAGAAAAGTCACGTCAAAGCAAAATCAAGGAGAGTTTGTTTATGTCTTTTCTCTGGCTCTAAGGAATAACCTGTTACCATCTTTTTCTCTTTC
The DNA here is from genome assembly GCA_963574575.1 of Galagoides demidoff. NCBI lineage: Eukaryota > Metazoa > Chordata > Mammalia > Primates > Galagidae > Galagoides > Galagoides demidoff. The sequence continues at coordinate 10,973 of CAUYQV010129376.1, forward strand.
AGGCCACTCTTTTGTTGTTTATTAGCCCCAATATCTGTGGGTCAAGAGTTATACCCATACTGCATGGGATTTTAAGACAAAATGTAACACAAGTAGAAATAGCAGTGCCCCCGAGTGAGTCCTTGTCTCTCTATTTTTCGTCCACCTTTAGCTTGTCTGAAAATTTCTCTACCTCTCTTTCTCCACCGACTCAGTATCAGGAGCCTTGAATCCTTGAAACCACTCTCTTGAAGTGTGTGTCCTACACCCTGTGTCCAAGTATGGTCAGTATGAGGTGGCTGTCACTGAGAGCCCTTGTGGAAAATTAATGGCTGACTGCAGAGGGCAAAATGATAGGACAGATGGCTCTGTCACCACTGCCAGCCTGGGAGGCTGAAAGAAACAGAGTCTGGGCAAATACCAGGCGTTTCATACACTTGCTCCTTTGTTAATCCAATCTCCCTGTCAGCAGCTGTCTTTCATTGTTTGCTTGGTGGTGGGGGATGTTTCATTTTCTACAGACATTTTCTACTTTTTCCAATTTGTTAATGACTCAAAAAACACATTTCAGAAATCCCTTGAGACCCCTCCAAACTAGAGTCTTCCCTGTTACTTCTGTAAAGAAAAACAGTGAAATTTCTGTTTTGTACAACGCCAAGAAAAGATTGGTCTTCATCCTGTTATAGATTTACTGAATTTAAATTCTTTTAAGAATTCAAAAAAAAAAAAAAAAACCAGAGAATGATACTTAATATGCTGAAGTTACATCCAGCTAATATTAACACATAATTAGGATAATTCAGTGAAAGGGGGGAAAGGTCAGAGTGGTAAAAGTCAGTCATCAGCACAACCGGATGATTCATAAATTTTACACTTTTCAACAGTGTCTTAGAGTCAATTAAATATTCTCTGTTTTCCAACTGAACTTCCAGACTAGAAGACGACGATGTAAATTGAAGTCGTAAGATGTTCACAAACATTTTCCCTCTCTCCATCTTCTCGGCCAGCCTTCATTTCTCCTTTGTTAGGACACCTCCGGTGTTAACAGCTGGCTTCAGAAAAGAAGCCTGCATTCTAGTTCCTTTTAAAAGGCGAAACACACATCCTTACCTGACAAATTCTTTGACACATAAATCCTTAAGAATTCCCATCAGCGTGGGAACTCCTGCCCTTCCCATTACTTATATCTAATTTCTAACCAAAGAATTACAGTCAGTCCTGTGACCCTGTGCAAGGGCTGACCACAAATTTTACTGTAAATGTCACCGGAGCCTGTTTTCTGCTATAGTCTTTTCTGATGTTTTTCTAAAGGAACGGGCTGGGTGTGGAGCTCTGGGGAGTCCTTTGATACTTTTATAAGCTTTTAGAAATCTTAAGGAAGGTCTTCACATTCACATGCCCTCCCTACAAAAACCAAACCAGGACTTAAAGTTGTCACACACAGCATAAAATACTATGGAGGTTCCATTCCTATTGATAGGATTTAGAGAAAGTGCCCTCAGAGCAACCCATCCAGTTAGAGATTCTTAAATTTCTGGCTTGGTAGAAGGAAGTCCACGCTCGGAGGCTTCCCTACCAGGGCGTAGCTCTCACAGTCAGAACGGTCCTCGCTCTCTGATTATATGATTCTCTTTCCTGGCCAGATCCAACTGGCTCTTGAAAGGCTATTTTAAGGGGCTTGGGGGGACCCAATTAAAAGACATCTATCTCTATATCTTTTATCTGAAAATATTTTAATAGCAAGTCATTCAAGAGTTACATATGATAAGAGAGAAAATTCCTCTCTCTCAGGTTTCATTCCAGCCTTGCAAATGGGTTTCCATGACCCAAGAGATGTCATCAACTCCCAATCCAAGCTCTTGAGCGTTAATCGCTCATGGGCTGAGCACTTTTGCCTTAACCCACCACCCCCTGGCCCCGGTTCCTCATCCCCTGCCTGAACTCTCTCAGGCTCCTGAAATCCGTGCAATCCCAGCTTTCTCCTGCTCCAGCGTGCACTGCCCTCCTCCTGTGACACAGCGCAGTGTACGTGTTCCGTGTTCTTCCCACCCCTCCACGCACATACAGCCAACACATATGTTGATTGCTTCACAAAGTCAACCATTGTAATTCTGAGTTGGCGAACTGACAGGGTTCTATATCTTGTTATGTACAAGAATAACTCAATGCGCAAAATCACAAGCAGAAAATGTTAAACCACATTCAATTCCCGTGAATAAATAAGTATATGGAAATTAGCACTGAGTTAGAATAAGAAAACTATGAGGAAGTTGTTCTCAAAATATGCTTCTGAGAACTCTCTGGGGCTCTCTGAAACCATTTCAAGGGTGCTCCATAAAGTAAAAAATATTTTCCTAATGTTACTAAGATGCTGTTGGCCTTTTTCACTTTTATTCTGGTCTGTGTCTATAGTGGAGTTTTCTAGGGAGCACAGGAAATGTGATACAGCAACACACTGTCTGCCAGAGCAGGTATGATAATCCAGCTGTCTTTTGGTAAGCCAGATATTAAAGAGACTTAAAAAAAAAAAAAGTAGAATGATGCCATTCTACTTGTTTCGTTTTAGAAAATCTAGTCCCATTTTATAAAAAGACGTTATTTCTAATAGCATATAAGTGATGTATTATTTTTAATAAATTTTTCAAATTTAGTAGATATTTTAAATTTCTTAGTTGTCATGTCTAATATGAGACATCAGTAGACATCACTCCATAAACAAAAGATCTTTGAGGTGCTTGCCTGGTGCCTTCCACTCCCTACCTACATTAGATTTCATTTTCTTCTTCCATAGAAATTTGCATGACCCCCAAAGCACCCATACGAGTTTTTTTGTTTGTTTGTTTGTTTGAGACAGAGTCTCACTATGTCACCTTTGGTAGAGTGCTATGGTGTCAGAGCTCACAGCAACCTCAAACTCTTGGGTTAAGCAATTCTCTTGCCTCAGCCTCCCAAGTAGCTGGGACTACAGGCATCTGCCATAGCACTTGGTTATTTTTTTGTTCTAGCTGTCATTGTTATTTGGCAGGCCTGGGCCGGGTTTGAACCTGCCAGCCCCGGAATATGTGACACCAGGCAGTCACAGGAATAAACCTGACAGATGAGTTAGAGTTAGCAAATAAAAACAGAGAGAATTGGGTGGTGCCTGTAGCTCAAAAGGGTAGGGTGCTGGTCCCATATGCCGGAGGTGGCAGGTTCAAAAACAGCCCCTGCAAAAAACTGCAAAAAATAAAAAAACCAAAAAACAGAGAATTGTCTTCTAGGCTAATAAAACAAAATGTTGAAAGATTTTTAAGAAGAGGCAAAGCACTTTTGACCACCTGAAAGGATTTCAAATGTTTTTGGTCCAGAGGGTAGGGTAGTGGGAAGCCACAGGAGAATTTCAGGCAGGGGAATGACTTGATCAGAGGTGGCCCTGCCACATGGCAGGAGCAGAGGGGATCTAAGTTAAGATAGAAACCAGTTAAGATGCTGTGCCAGGTATCCAGTGGAAGCTGATTTTGCCCTGGACCAATAGATTATTAGTGTGTATTGCAAAGAAGTAGACTGATCTGAAAATCTTTAAAAGAGAGAAATTGTAGATTTCAGTGGCCAAGTAGACACCCGAAACGAGGAAGAAGAAAGGGTTGACAGTGACCCAAAGGATTTCACACAGTTCTTACAGGTCCTGTGGTGTTTAAAAGCCATGCGGTCTTAGTGCATTATCAAAAAGAAACTAGTCTCATTCGGAGTTAGTCACCTGCTCCTAGTCCAGAGCAGGATGGAAAATATTTTTTCACTATTTCAATCTAAACAAAGTTTTCTCAGGCAGTTGCTCAGAATCTCTTTCCTTATCTTCTTCCCTTCCAGTCCAGGCTCCACCTTGCATCTACTCCTTGGGGTTTAGCCAGTGACATTTCAACCCACTCCAAGTGCTGCCTCTACCCTGGATAACAGTATTGGATCCTGGTATTTCTCAGAGCGCAGAACTTACAGTATAAATACATCTCTTTCTTCCTAATAGTGATGTCTCCCGGAGTGTAACTTTTGGTGGGAGTATGCTAGCTCTCTTCCTCCCCACCAGATATGCAGAAGGAAGTGACAAGGAGCCAATGGGACAAAAGTCCCATCCTCACTCAGGGGCACAGGTGAGTGGCTGGAGGGCAGCGCAATTCACAGAGCTCAGGTGCTCTGGAAGAAGAGCAGAGACAGAAACATCCAAACAGACTTCCAGAAGAGAGTTGAACATGAGCAGATTACCAATAACCATAAGGGTGTTGTGGGCATAGAGGCGTTAATTTAAACAAGGGAAATAGATGGAACTGCCTGGGGGAAAATGTAGAGTTAAAAGAGACAATGCCCAGGACAAAATCCCAAGTGATCCCAATATTTAAGGCGCATGCAGTAGAAAAAAACTCTGCAAAGGAAACTGAGGAAAAGGGATCAAAGTAGGAGGAAACTGACAGTATGTTGTTACGGCAGCCAAAGGAAAGGAACATTTCACAAAGAGAGGGCTGCTATCGATTGAACACAGCTGAGAGATCAAATAAACTCAGGGTTGAAACTCATCTATTGGTTTCAATAAGGTCACTGCAACCTTGACAATAGCTGCTTCGCGGAACAAATATCTTTTACTTTCAATTTGGATATACAATCAAACTATGAAATTTTAATTAATGAGCAATGCCTAGCAAAACCTTTCTCAAGTTCCCATTTATATATTTCCTCATGCATACAGCTATGAACACACAGGGATTTTTAAACCATAATGTATTCTGAGCCCAACATATTTAAATGTCTTCTGTCCTTGTTGGTCACTACTATGCATGAATTAAATCCTTTAAATAGTAAAGCATTGCAATAATTTGTTGCAGGTGGAAAGTATCTCATGCTTGAAGGTTCCCGCATTACAGGAGGGCTGGGCACCTGCAGAGGGCCCATTCTAGAAACCTTCTGAGTAAGTGTGCTTGAACTTGGGAAGCTCAAGAGAAACGGGATGGGTCACAGCTAACTTTGAGGGGGAAGAATCAACCTAGCATTACCAGGAACAATAGATTCTTTGAATGCATTCTTTGAAGTATATTCTTTGAATGGATTCTTTGGATTATATTTGGAGGGGAGGTGTTTTTTGGTTGATTTTATTTGATTCTTTTTTGGCTTGTTTGTATTTTCTCTGTGATTTTAAGCATTGTATGATGAAAAGAGTAACATCCTGAGTCGGGCTGCCCAGGCTTGAGCTGCTCCACAGGGACAGTGAAATCTGTGTCTTCAAGCTTCTTCTGGACTTCCAGTGGTTCCATCTTTCAAATAAATATACAGCTCGTCACCTCCTATACATATGTCCCGTGTGAAGACAACCACTTCCCTACATAAGCTTCTGGCAAAGGAATGCGTTCACTATCCCCTCCAAACTTTTTGAAGATTTAGTTTCCATTTTGTTTACATCACTCTCTCCCTCAGTCTCCATCTACACAATCTTGAACATCTCTCCTCCGTAATCACTGAAAACAGAAGGGATTATTTTCCTCTGCCTTCCTCTGTAGAAGGCACGTGACAGTAAATCAGTTAATCAATTAAACACTCACTGCCTTATAAATATCTCTCCTACTCTTATCTCAAACGTCTACTGAATTATTTTGTTGTTTATTTTTTTATGCCTTTGTTTCTTGTCTCTATAAACAGATCTATGCTCTTTATTGGGAGAAAAAAAATTTTAATCCTCTCTGGTTTCCCCTACAGTATCATATGCATAAGTTGGGCAGTGAAAAAATATTTAGTGAGGCTGGGTGTGGGGGCTCATGCCTGTAATCCTAGCACTCTGGGAGGTGGAGGCAGGCTGATTGCTTGAGTTCACGAGTTCAAAACCAGCCTGAGCAAAAGCAAGACTCTGCCTCTACTAAAAATAGAAAAACTGAGGCAGAGAATCACTTGAGCCAAGAGTTGGAGGTTGCTGCGAGCTAGGATGCCATGGCACTCTACCCAGGATGACAGCTTGAGACTCTGATTCAAAAGAAAAAGAAAATTAGTGAGAAGTTTGAAAAAATATATCAAAAAATATTTTAAAGAGTAAAAATATTACATAGATGAAAGAATTGTTGTTAGTGCCCTTCACTGTAGTTTTGTGATCCCCCATCTATCAGATGCTAGTCAAAGGAAAGTGAATGCTCTCATTTGCAGACCTCAAACACATTTCTCCTGTGGTATAAAAGACCTCCAGACTTTAACATCTGTGAAACCCAAAACTTACATTCATCTAAAAGTTATGATTCTATCTCTTTGATCTGCTTTTCATCGTCCATGTCAATAGTTTGTTATATCCATCCTAGTCCTTAAACTCTCCCACAGCTGGACATGACCATTTACAACAGAATTGGGCTACTGTGGAAATACCAGATGGCTGGAAGCCAGAAGGCAGTCTAGTTAGTTGGTCTATTTTAATCCGATTTCTGCATAGTAGAAACAGTCTGCTAAGATGCATATGACTTACATTGACCCATGGATAGATCCAATTTTTCTTAAATAGACATCTCTCCTTTGTTGAAGACAAGTATGTCTTGTCACAATTTGGCTGCCTAATTTTAGCTCCAACTGGGGTTTGCTTAGACACCAAGCTACAAATCCAGGCCAGAAATAGGCAGAAGAGTGATGGTCATGTGTTTAATGAGATCCCAGGCAACGGGCCAACACACATTGGAGCTAGGTTGGAATTTCTTGCCCTGTGAAAATGCAGTGCTAAATCTTCCTCTCCCTCTTCTCTCTTTCTCTACAAGTGGATCTCTCCTGTACAGTGAGCTGTCATCCGAAACTAACGAGGAGGATGTGATTCCCGGCAATCTGAGCTACAGTCAAAAGTGCATGACCTCCCAGCCTGGACATGCCAACTTGGACTATGAATTCTGGAATGGTTGGAAAAAATATTTTAATGTAGTTCACCTTGCTATACTATTTCATTAATAACTTCTAAAATTTCACAGGGTATATCCTTAAAGTCCTTTGACATTCTCAGCATGTAACATATAGTAGTTCCTTTTTACTGCACAAAATAAACTCCTTCATCTTCTTCCACTCTTTCTCTCCCTCTCAATAGGCCTTTTTTGTACATTAAGGCTAGACTGCCATACTCACCACTCATTCCTTCATTTGATTATTATTAGGATATATTTGTGTGCTTATAGATATATCTTATACTTCATTTATACCTACATTTACCTATATTTTCATATTTCCCCACATGCCCCCGTATTTCTAGGGCCTTGATATCCTCTTTCACAGAAATTTTGCACTATATTAAGATACCCTATAGAACCACAACTAAAAAAATAGCACATTTTATAAATGCATCCATTTTCCTGTGGCCGATTCCCCAGAGAGATATACAAGCTCCACATTAGGTCTAGAAAACCAGACTTGGGTTCCTCTTTGTATGCAAAAAGCATTGGCTTTAAGATTTTTTCATTGGTGGTAGGAATGGAATCGCCATGATTCTTTCTTCTTACCTGTTTCCTATGGTGACCTCAATACGGGGTGTAAGTCTCACCTATCTACCACATATCCAGAAGTGAACCTCTGCTATGAAGACTAGTTAATTCAATCAACCATCCAACTGGACTAATAATATCGCTGATTAGCTAATGATTTAATAGATGGAGATGAGCCAGAGACTTATCTAACGATCCAAACTTTAATGATAAGGGGAGTTCCATCATGTTAAACATTTTGACTGTGAAATAGTTCGGTGTCATTGTTGTTGACCTAGAGATAGATCCTGGAAGCTTGTTTGGAGGATGTGGGAGGGAAGAATATCTAACACCACATTCTTAGAAAAAATAATTTTTTTCCATCTCTCTTTATGAAGGCCATCCTCATGGAATAAGGGTGTACCTTGAGGAGGAAAATCCTTTAGTTCCTGACCCTCACTGTGCTCTCTTCTGCCTCAGGGCCTTTGTACCTGGCATGCTTTCTGCTTTTGCTAAGAAAATTTACTTATGCTTCAGGTCTTAGATTCCATGACATTGCTCCAGGAGTTAAATCAATAAGGCAGGGACACTTGCTGAGTCAACCAGATTAGCTAAGGAGACTCTGATAATGCCTCAGTCAAATTATGTGCATCTCCTCATTACTAATTTTTGATTGATGTTTTCCTCAATGCTTAATAATAGTCATTAAACTCCTAAAACATAAAAAGTACAGTACTAGATACTAAAAAATAGTAACTATTGGAGAAGTAAAGTCCTTGCTCTCAAGGAGATCAGAGTCTAGCAAAAGGGAGAAATATATAAATAGTTAATGATGGCATTTGCCCATATGCTGAATGTATGGGCAGAATATGATAGGATTTTTATTGGAAAGAACAGAGGAAGGGAATTCTAAGCAACAGACACAACATAACCAGAGGGAGGACATCATGGGTGGTCAAAGGCAGTGTGTGTGAGGTGCATACTTATTGGAGATGAATGATGGTGAAGGGGCTGGGAAGAGTCTATAGTTTGTAGGACCTTGTACAAAATGTGAATGTGAGGCCGATGGTGCAGCTAGCAAGAGGAAAAGTTCAGTTAGAGATATACTGACATATACAAATTTTCTTTAAAAAAAGAAGAAATGGGATGATGTGATATATGACTAACAACATAAACTTGTAAATTGCAAACAGTATTTTTTTGATGCCATGGTTTTTTATGTAATATAGAGAATAATATTTCATTAATGTGATATCTTGGTCGATTATATGATTTTTTGGCTCTTTTTTCTAAAAATTCATTTGTAAGGTCCAAAATGGACACATTTGGAAACTTTATATTCAAATTTAGAATTAAAAGCAACCAGTTTTGCCAAATGCAGAATTGCAAATAAATTTTGATGATTTAGAACTTTCAGAATGATCTTTCCACTGATGCAGACTTACTGGAGTTATTACAGTTGTTTTTCAGGCTGTAACAACATTGGGATATGTTTCTGATAAATTATTTCATAGTATCAGTGATATTTAGAGCTGATGATTCTTCCAGAACCAGTTTTAAAAAGGTTTTCTAAAGAGGAGTCTTTATTCTAATTAATTTTACATGTAAATCTGAATTTAATTTTGAATATAAATTTATACCTTGCCATCTTTATGTATCCTCTGACATTTCTTTGAAACTTATGGAGGTTGTACCAGAAACTGAAAGCAGCTGCATGATTTGCTTAGAATTCCAAATACCTGTTATGCATTCTGTCTCTGTGTCTTCAATTCTAAGGAAAAATTAATTTTAAAATTCCCCCCCTGATTGGCAGTTCATGTGCTGTTTCATATGAAAATGAAAATAGCATTATTTTCTGTCCATGTGACAACCTTTTTAACTGAATTTCTGTCCTAAAGGCTGTGGCTATTTCCTTTGCATTGTTGCAGCCGTTTTCAAAACCCAAAATTCAAAACTCTGAGGATTCTAATAATGCCCTGATTTGTGTTAATGCAATACCTGTATGTCTGTATTTGCTTTGTCATAATGTACTGACAACATTTACTGCCTCATCTCCAGAATTCCTGACCCTGTGCTCAGGCTAAAAAATTCCTGTTTGTGCAGATGTACCCCTGTGGTTCAGCACTTGCCTGCCTCCCACCCCAGTCCTGGCACAGGGCCTCATACAAAATCCCTCTTCTCTCTCAGGGCTATCGCCCCTGCTGCACCATCTGCTTCTGCTCTGCCATTGCCACTGCCACTCTGGGCCCAGGTTCCAGCCTTGGACACCTCCTTGGGGCACAGAGTCCCCAGTGTGCTGGGAGGCCAGGCCAACTGCCTAGCTGTTGCTGCCACAGACCTGAGCCCACACATGTGCAAGCTGTTGCCTGGCATATCCCCGCTGCTCATGCCCACATTCCATTGTTACATGTGACTTTGTTTACAAAACACAAGTTCAAAGATAAAATCATTAAGAACTTCAAGAAGTCCATAGCAGAGGATTAAACCAAGCATGGGATACCTTTCGAGTGCAGGGGTCCCGTGGGACTGCACAGCCACTTGCCCATGAAGCCAGCCTTAAGGATGGGGAATGCCACATTGGGAAGAGTCTGGAAAGTAATCTGAGAACAGGTTTTAAAGTTCTTTGAATGTCTTAACAAAGAGCTTATGATATCCTTTAGGCACAAAAGATTTTGAAGGAAAAAGTCATTAAATTTTTTTAAGGAAAAGTCATTAAATTTATCACTTAGAAAGTTTACTCTTATGTCTAATCAGATAGAAGGACTAGCAGATAAATCAACTAAAAAAACTATTGCATAGACTAGGAAAGCGATTTGCTTTTGAAAGACTGGATTTGGGGCAGTAGCAGAATTAAGGAATAACCAGAGCATTTTGTGTACCAGCTATGTGGTAGGCAATCTTAATACATTATTTCTAATCTTCAAACAGCCCTCTAAGGTGGATATAATCCCCATTTTGTAGCTGATGCAGCTGCAAGTGTCAGGGCCTAGTTGCTCAAGGTCACAATAGGTAGATCACAGTCAGCTTTAAGCCCTAAGCTCATTCTCCCTCCACTTATTTGCAGCTCAAGGAAGACACCCCAGAATGTGCTTGCAGATCTATGAAAAACCTCCAGGAAGAATAAAAAGTTGAATATTCATTTACCATTTTTCCTTCCCTATCCTCCAAAGTCTGTGGGCTTATTCACATTTATTTCATTTGTACTCATAAGATGAATATGTTCAAGAACTCTATTGTACATCACAGAAACTATGAGTTTATAATAATAAATTATATATAAAAATTTTCTAGGAGGGTGGATCTTAAGTGGCCTTGACATATCAAAAAAATAAAGAAAGAAAATGGTAACTATGTGAGACGATGGATTTTTGTTTTTTAATTTCAATAGATTTCAGGGTACAAGTGGCTTCTGGTTAACATTAATAAATTACATAGAGGTAATGTCTGGGATTTTTAGTGTATCTGTCACTCAAATAGTGTAGGTTGCACCAGATAGGTATTTTCCCCCGTATCTCCTTCTCTTCCCCCCTTCTGAGTCTTCGGTGCCCATTGTACACTCTGCGTGCCCCTGCATACCCCTTACCAAGCGGTAAGCTAAGTGAGAACATGTGGTATTTGATTTTTCATTGCTATTTTGCTTCACTTGGATAATGGCTTCTGGTTCCAACTAAGTTACTGTGAAACGCATTGTTTCACTATTTTTTATGGCTGAGTAGTATTCCATGGTGTGTATATATCACAATTTTTGAATCCTCTCATTAAAAATTCCACTCATTGATTGATGGGCACTTTGTCTTTTATTCCAGATCTTCGAAATTGTGAACTGTGCTGTGATAAACATGAGGTCACTTGTCTTTTCTATATAACGATTTATGTTTCTTTAGGGAAATGTTCAGTACTGAGCTTGTTGGATTGAATGGTAGGTCTACTTCTAGTTCTCAGAGGAATCACCATTCTTTTCTCCATGAGGTTGTATTACACTAATTTATATTCCAACATCTACAAACATTCTTTTTTCAACACATCCACACCAATGTTTACTGTTTTTGACTTTTAGTCATGGCCATTCTGACCATGCTTAGGTGGTATTTCATTGTGGTTTTAATGTGCATCTGTCTGATGATTAGAGATGTTGAGGATTTTTTCATGTTTGTTGGCCATTTGTGTATTTTCTTCTGAAAAATGTTTGTTCATGTCTTTTGCCCACTTTTTCTTTTTTTCTGCAGTTTTTGGCCGGGGCCAGGTTGGAACCCACCACCTCCAGTACATGGGGCTGGCGCCCTACTCCTTTGAGCCACAGGCGCTGCCCTCTTTTGCCTACTTTTTAATGGGATTTTTTTTTTTTTTGCTTGCTTCTTGTTTGAGTTCCTTGCATATTTTGAATTAATCTTGTGTCAGATGTATAGCTGGTGAATATTTTCTCACATTCTGTAGGTTGTCTGTTTACTGTATAGATTATTTCTTTTGCTGTACAGAAACATTTTAATTATCATTTATTTATTTTTGTTTTTGTTGCATATGCTTTGAGATCTTAGTCATGAACTCAGGCCAATGTTCATAAAAGTTTTTCCTGTCCTTTCATCTAGAATTTTTATGGTTTCAGATCTTACATTTAAGTCTTTAATCCATCTTGAGTTAATTTTTATATATGGTGAAAGATAGGAATCCAGTTTCATTCTTTTGCATGTGGCTTTCCAACTGGCACATGTTAATTAGCTTGATTGTTGTGATGCCACCACCACGTATATGAATGTCAGTGAGACCCACAGAATTATTTCAGCAGAATACATTCAATTACTATCAGTTTGAGTTAAGTCAGAAATTATTTCAGAACACAAAGTTCTAAATGACTATTACAGTTCCCATTGAACCAATGCTTCTCAGATTATTCCTTAAGAAAGGCATATGGGCCAATTTAACCATTTCTCAGGATTAATATAAAGTTCAAGTCCATATAACAAACATTTATCACTGGGGGAGAGGCAATCACATTTACTGAGCAATGACCTTGCACATTGGGAAGCCCCTTGACATGCATTTTTGTCATTTATGTTCACAATTACTGTTGTTACATCCACTTACAGATAAGGAATTTGAAACTCAACGAAGTGAAGCAGTTAAACACACGCTCTTAGTACAAAGTAAAACCAAAATTTGATTTTACTTCTATTTTATTTTGAGTGACTTCCACATATCAGAAGTCAACATTTGTTCAGGCACACACATTTGATTTCAGGTCTTTTGACTAGGTAGAACAAAAAGCTGGCAGAGAAAGAGACTCCTGCCCTATTCTAAATATGTTCGTTACTATCTATGGCAGGTTTGACACCATCTATTTCTTTTGTGACTTCCTACTATGCTGCAGAGCTAGTCACTCTTCTATAAATAATATAAGCTGAATAAAGGTTTGCATCGTGGAATATGAGTAAAATTAATGTCCTAGACCATAACTACCATTTTCATAAGTCATCAAAGGACATCAGCTTTTGTAGTGAACTGAAAAATCATTGCTTCCCCTACTCATAATCCAAGGAAACTGAGAAATACCATGAATGAGCTGGAGTTAGACAGTTGGCTACCCGTATGCCTGGATATAATGCCTAGCAACCACCATCTGGTCTTGCAACGATGACAGAACCCTGGGAGCAGGGACTGACCCTGTGGAATGTGTGGAGTGCTGGGTGTGCAGAGTGCTGGAAGGCAGGGATTAAAGGAGGGCTGGCAAGCATGGGCTGGTCACACTGCGGGCAGCTCTGAAAGAGGCCTGTGTCCAGTGTAGAGAAGTACAGAGGGCTCTGAGGGATGAAGCAGAGGCAAGGGATACATGGTAGATTTTTTGAAAGGAACACTAGAGATTGTAGGATATCTGACACCCTAAAACACACTTCTAGGTGCATGCCTGCTGTGCACCTTTCCCCGGTCTGCATTTCACACTGAGACCTTGTGAAACCTCTACAGATATATATTGGATGCCACACCTCACTGTTCCTGCTGATGTGTCACTGCCCTGGACAGAATCAGTTGTCCCTCTCCCTCTGCTTGTCTTCTCCACCCCATCTCTCCTGCTTTCTCTTCCTCTCTCCAGATTCCCTCAGTCACACAGATACAGTTGGCAGCAGCAGGACTCTGGCAGGACTTGAGAGGTGGCCATGAGTTAGACTCCATTTCAGGGGATTCTGTCCTCAAATGAAAGCCAACAAAAGTGATCTCCCCTCACTAAGGAATGAAATGACCTCCATGAAGAGGACAGTAACAGTTGCCTGCCATCTTATCTCCTAAAGGGACAACTACTGTTAATATTTTGGTAATGTTCCTTCCAACCATTTCTATATACTTAGGATTTTTCATTTACAAAATTGAGGTTATACATATACATCCATATAGAGAGACAGATAGATTATAATATTATTACAGTATCTACCTTAGAGAAATAACCTATAATAATATAGCATATAATTGAGATTACACATATACAGATGATATAGCTATACATATAGATACAGGTATAGATAGATTGTTGTATGGCCTGCTTTTGTCATTTAAGATCTAATCAGCATTTTTCTATGTCAATGCATATTCTTAAGAAACAAGATTTTTTTCAACAGCTAACTGATATGCCCTCTTATAAATATAACATAGTTTATTCAAACATTTTTCTATCACTAGATACTTCAGTTGTTCAAGGTTTTTATTATAAAATCAATACCATGATAAACATATGTAAATTTATCTAGGCATTTATGTTTAGTTTCCTAAAATAATAATAGCTAACATTTACTGGTTTCTTAATATATACTTGACCTTGAGTTAAATACTTTATACATACATTTAATCATCTCAAAGTCTATGAAGTGCGTTCTATTATTATCCCTGTTCACAGGCAATGGGTGGCACAGAGAGGTTAGAGAAACTGTTCAAGCTCACACAGGGACAAAGTGGTGGAGCCAGGGTTCCACTTCACCACAGAGCCTCACCTCCACACTCAGCTGTTACTTCCTAGACATGAAACCACGTGCTATCACCAGCTATGGGGGTTTTATTTATTCAGGGGTGTGTTTGTTATAAAAGCAATTTCTACATATAGTATAAGAAACGTCTAAACTATTAGGTATATTTCCAGATGACCAAAAATCACATTACAACAAAGACATTTGTATCAGGATGTTTATTGCAGCCCAATTCATAATTGCCAGGTCATGGAAGAAGCCCAAGTGCCCATCGATCCATGAATGGATCAACAAACTGTGGTATATGTACACCATGGAATACTATGCAACCATTAAGAAGGATGGAGACTTTACGTCCTTCATGTTCACATGGATGGAGCTGGAGAATGTTCTTCTTAGCACAGTATCACAAGAATGGAGGAAAAAGTATCCAATGTACACACCCCTATTATGAAATTAATGTATACCTTTTATATGAAAGCTCTAACCAAATAGCCTAAGAATGTGGGGAGGGGGGAGGGATAGGAGAGGGGGAATGGGTGGAGGGAGGGGGATTGGAGGGATCACTTCTGAGGTTTATCTTACAGGGGTACAAGTGAATCTAAGAGTAGAATGTAAACGTTTTAAAACAATAACTGAGAAAATGACATGAAGGCTGTGTTGATCAGTTTGATGGAAGTATTTCGGATTGCATGTGAAAACCCCACACTGTACCCCAGAAGTGCATTAATGTACATA
>CAUYQV010129377.1:0-40482 GCA_963574575.1 Galagoides demidoff
TTGTGGCAGGCGCCTGTGGTCCCAGCTACTTGGAAGGCGGAAGCAGGAGACTCGCTTGAGCCCAGGAGTTGGAGGTTGCTATGAGCTATGATGCCATGGCACTCTACCCAGGGGGATAGCTTGAGGCTCCGTCTCAAAAAATAAAAATAAAAACGAATTATTTTACAATAAATTATAATGATCTTTTGCTGATGTTGATAAAAATATGGTACATTTATATATTATTCCTTCCAAATATGCATACCTTCGACTATAACTGTTCCTGATTCCTTGGGGTGCTGCAGTAAACCTCAATCTCACATAAAGTTTCCACATTGCTATAAAGTGCTGCCTCAGATGAGACACACTGTAGCCTTTTAATACCAACATTCATCATGCTAAAATATATGCATGGCCTATAACTTCTGTGGAATAGCTTACAATGTGGAATAGGAGTGATCCCGAGGCAGAGCTTAAAATAAGCAAATAGGTCAAATGTTCAACTTACCTGCAATATTTTTAATTACTTGGCATATCTTTTTAAATGAATGTTCAGGCCCTATCAAACCATCGTGACACTAAACTTAAATGAGAGAAATACCAGGAGCCCCATGTGTTTCATCTTTTTAATGCTCCAAGTAAAATGAATCTTTTGATTTTTTTTTCATCCTGAAAATGTCTCTAAAGAGCCAATGGTTTAAATGCAAAGTTCTTCCCTTAAGGAAAAGGTTCGAAGTTTTCATTTTTCCAAGAGTAAAATATTACTTTCTCACATGAAAGTTTTGTCTATTTTATTGCTAGAGTTGAAAAAAGAAAAAGTCTTGGAACTTCTTTAATACAGCCCAATTCATCAAACTGATTCTTCCTTGCTCTAGGTTATTTCTCATTGATATTCCCGTTGGTTGCTAGAAATTTCTAAATTAGTGTTTCATACAACTATGTGGCACACATTATTTAGCTAACTATTACCTTTCATTTGTATTCATTATGTGTATATGTGACTTTATCATTGCTCAGCATTATAATAACCATAAAGGAGTGATTTATATTGCCATAGATATGGAGAGATAAAAGTATTTCATTTAAAAATCAGCATCTTTTCTTATTATAATCTGTTAAAGAGAGGAACTTTATTAAACATAAAACATCACTATTTAGTTTAGTTTGGGGAGAGTGTTTGTGTGTATTATAAGTGAACAATAGCACTCAGCATCTTTTTGTTTAGGTTTTTGTTTATTTTATTTTATTTTTTTTTTTTTTGAGACAGAGCCTCAAGCTGTCCCCCTGGGTAGAGTGCTATGGCATCACAGCTCACAGCAGCCTCCAACTCCTGAGCTCAAGCGAGTCTCCTGCCTCAGCCTCCCAAGTAGCTGGGACCACAGGCACCCACCACAGCACCTGGCTAAGGCTTTTGTTTATATTTTTAAAATCTAGGTGTTTTCATTTTTTGTTTGTTTGTTTTTTCAACTTTTGAAGTTTTTTATTCTTCTTGTGTTGTTCAAAATCCCCTGCAGTGATGAGATACGCTGCCACCATGGCAGGACCAACGTCCTGTTCATGAAAGTCTATTAGAAAAATCAGGAAGGCGCTGGGAACTACAGCCCCAGAGGGATAACTGCCCCTCGCCCATCTGGGCTGGTGGTTTAGTTGGCCCACTTGGTGCCCAAGGGCAGCTTGGATCTAGAAACTGAGGAACTTGGGAGGAAACTGAGGCAACTCTGCACTAGAGGGCAGGAACAGGTGCCATCTGGTCACGATTGAATCATTTGCCATTGGTAAGTACCACTGTCAGCCAGACCAGCCAGTAAGCCACTGTCTTGGTCCCTAAGAAGGGAGCTGTGAGTAGGGAAAGAAGGAAGGGATGAATAGGCCGCATTCTGGGTTATGGGGGAACGCCCAGCTTCTTGGAATAGTGCAGTTGATTAACAGAGATTATATTGGGATATGGAAAGGACAGATCACAACAAAATCGCCCGCACAGTAGATGGCCGTCATCGTAGCTGTCCTAAAATCAGGACAGAGTACAGGGAAGGGAGAGCCTGGGACATGCCAAGGAATACTAGGGAAGCCTTCCCCAGTCCACCTCCCTCTCCTCACAGTCAGTAAGTCTTGCTTCCTCCTGAAACCGGAGGTCCTTCCTGCCCCCCCTTCTCCAGGAGTAAGGACCATCCATCCCCCATCATCCACAGGAGTAAGCCATCCGTCCCGAGGCCCGTCCCCAGGAGCTCCAGCCAGACCACTTCCTATTTCAGAAGTGTTGCTTCCTCTCATGCCCGGCTCCTGCCACTTCTCACGCCATTCTGTCCAAGCCTGGTCACGTCCTATCTGGAGCAAGTCACTCCCTGTCCCAGGTGGCACGTTCAGGGTTGGACCAAGTCTCTACATGTCCTGACAGGTTCGTATCTTGTGATTGGCCACTGGGAAAGACGGACACCACTTCTCACTGTAGCTGTCAGGACCCATCACCATCAAGCACAGGTGTAGAGGCCTGGGGCGGGCCGAGAAGGAGGTCCTGCTGCGCATGCCCTGAGCCTAGTGGAGTGCCAGAACCTTCCCTGAAAGGCCCGCATTTTTGGCAGACTGAGTTGAGTGGTTGAGAGGAGAGGCCTCAGGGCGGCGAGAGCTAAGGGTAGAAATGCAGACAGACACAGGATAGGAGGGGAGAGGGTGAAGGAGGTGGAGGGGCGGAAGTGTTAGGGAGGAGGAATGGACTAAGGAACAGAGAGAAAGAGAGAAAACCGGCGAGAGGCAGGAAGAAAGGAGCGGCAAGCCGGGCAGACCGTTCCCACGCCTGACTCTGGGTGGGAGACGGCGGCGGGTTACCTGGGTCGTGCTCAGAGAAGAAACTGAGGGCACAGAGACAGAGGGGGCGCCCATGGCCAAATGGGAGGTGGGGTGGGGTGGTCAAGCAGAAGGTTAAGGAACCCTAAAACCCTCAAAAACACAACAGCCAAGAGAGGAGCTGGTGGGGCAAAGTGAAGGAAGGAGATGGTAGAGGTGCCCCTCAAGCCTGGAGTTAAACTGGAGCAGCACCCGGAACGAGCAGGATGCACGAGAGCTGGGGGAGCTGTCAAGCCTCAGCCAGATGTTTGGAGGTCGGGGGAGGCGTCCTGTGCTACACAGGGTGGCCGTAAAGTTCGTGTGCAGACGCACATCCGTAGACACACGATACCCGGAGTCGCCACTGACCTTGTCCTAGTGAGGACAGACGGGGCAAGTACGGCCCACCACCCCCCAGACCTCCCTAGCTCCTCAGGCCCGGCCTCCCCAGGTCCGGTCCCGCCTTTGTCCCGGCCCACAGCCCAAGCTCGGAAGAAGCCGGACCAGGGTGGTGATTCTTCCATGACGTGGCTCACAGTCTTGGCCCAACGCATGGCACCCCCAGTCCCTGCCACATCTAGAAAAAGCAGCACAGACCCCCTCCCACCCCCAGCCACGCCCCAGCCACTGTAGGTATATTGGGAGGGGCCCAGGGCCCTTAGCACCCGGGAGGCAGCATTGCTGATGGGGTCACCCGGGGTGTTCTCCTTCCCAGACCCAAGGCTGTGCGCTGCCCCTCCGTCTCTCTCCATAGGGGTTTCATATAGGATTTCCGGGAGGGGCGCACCCTTTCTTAGGCCCTTGGCCCCCTCAGAAAAGCCCCTTCACACCCACACCTCCTTGCAAGCTCTCCAGGCCTTTCTGAGTCCCCTCTGTCTGATGGGGCAATTATGTAGTCATTGAGGTGCAAGAAGAATTTAAGACCCCAAGGTCAGGGTGAAGGGAGGTGTGGGTTTGGTCAGTCACAAGTGAGAAGGAGGTTTGGGGCACGCGGGGCTGCAGGGCCAGCTCAGGGCGTCCCTACCAGGTACCACTCTAGAACTCATAATTGGGAGGAGGAAGCCGGGCTGGCCCAGCGGCAGAGCGGGTGCCGGAAGGCCCAGGGTAGAGCACACCAGGGCCTGTAACCTACGGCCCAGCACTGTCTCTCAAGGCCTTTCACCTCTCGAGGGTCTTTGTCTCTGGCTGAGTCTCTGCCCATCTCCTTCCTGCTCTGGGATAGCCTAAGAGGGTGGAATCTTCACTCCCAAATCCAGAAAGGCTCTCACCCTCTCCACCCTGAAGAAATTTCACTCCAGATATCTTAAAAATCTCAAACTATTGCCTTTTATTGCTGAAAGGGAAAAATGTAATGATAACAGCAGTATCTATATACACTCTGCAAAGAAAGTGTATGTCCTATATTCATTAAGTATGCTGCCAGATTAATTAAAGTAGGAATTTGAACCGCACATATGAACATTTTTTTCATATATAAATGAAATGGGGGGGTGGAGGAAATGTATATAACTGCTTTGAATTCCATCCAGTTACAAAATAAGTTCCACTCTTATACTCATCTCTTTGGGTGAAATAGCTGCAGAATTCACTTTAAGGGATACGCAGAACTTCTAGTTATTACATGAATATATATTCCAAATGCATTCACGTGTCTGTACTTAACAGCTGGGACACTTTCTGAGAAATGCAACGTTAGGAGTTTTCATCATTGTGGGAACATCATGGCATGTACTTGCGCAGACCTGTAGAGCATAGCACCTTGCGTTTCTGGTTGCTCCTAGGCCGAAATAAACCTTTACAGCACATTAACTGTACTGAATACCGTAGTCGTCTGAAACTATCGTGATGAGCGTGTGTAGCTAAACAGATCTAAACCCAGAAAAGGTACAGTAAAAATACGGCATTACAACCCCGTGGGCCACCGTCGTCAAATACCTGGTGTGCTGTTGACTAAAACATTATTATTTGGCACATGACTGTATGAATATATCGATACGCACACACACACAAACACACACTCTCACACCCTCCTGGTTCTGTTTCTTTGGGTAATCCTGACTATTAGACCATCTTAGGATGGTTTCTATTGCAAATATCCTTGGGTTATTGACTGATGCCAACTCTTGTATAGTTTTTCTTCTTTTTTCTGGACATTGTTCCTTATGACCCTTCCCAAGTCACCAAATTCACCAATCTGGCTACAGAAGCACTTGTGGGAGAGAAATGAGATTTGGGATTTGATGGCATTCTAAATTAACAGTAGGAAAAAGGAAAGGAACTGGAATAAAAATAAAACTAATGAGACCCTCCAAAACCTAGCAAATAATTAGCCTTAGTGTGAATAAATTCAGGAGTTAATTTCAGGGAAAAACTGCCTGTCCATACAGTCACTATAAATGTTTTTAAAATATCATTTTTAAAAATAAGTCTTTGAGTATTTCAGGGAGCATTGGCGATGATCATTTACTGGTCTGAAATAGTTCAATCATATTACATTTTTCAAAACTAAATTAAGTCAGAAGCTCTTAATTAATAAGAATTTTGATCATGGAGAAGAGCAATAGCTTTGGAGCATAAATACTTTCAGGTAGATGAGTGGAGAGCGTTGGCTAGAGGATCGGAGTGGGGGGATGCCCGTAGGGAAGAATAAGCCTCTAAATATTTTAAAGGAAGGAAATTGGGTAAGAAAAGGATATTTACTGATGGGAAGAACAGCAGATGCCAATGAAAGTAATAACAATGGCAATGAACAATTCTATAACTTCCTTTCATGTTTAACATGTCTTCAGAAAAAATAAGGAACGCCCGTTTCTTCCTTTTGATCTTTATTGTCTTTTTTCATAGGATAAAGAAACCAGGCCAGGAGTATTAACATTTTATTCTCACTACATGAGAGTTTGTAGGCATTTAAGGTCTAAGTTGAGAATTGAAGCTATTTAATATTATTTCCAGTGAAGTATATGTTCTAAGTGATAAATAATCAACTTAAAATTTAGCTCTGAGAACACAATATATTTGCAATTTTCAGGCCGTCAGTATTATTACATGTATCATCAGTCATTTTTCAAACAGTGCAAAGTTTAAAATATTTTTCTATCATTTTTGTTTATCTCTTACAGATCTGTATTCATGAAGACTTTCCAAGATGATTTAATTATTCCAAACCATAAAAAGCTCTGCCAATATTTACCAATGGGGTTTTAAAATGGAACAGTACTGTTTCTGCTTTGTGACTTTGAAAGTTTAATTGATTGCTATGGGGACACATTTTCAGTTGATTGATAGGGGAACTTTTGAAATATGATAACGTATCATTTAAACCATGAATTATATTAAATTGCTCCTTTGTAAAACCAATAAAATTAGATATTTTTCAAAACAAGAAAACATCTGGAAAAAATTTAAAAATTTTTGAATACACATAACCAGATAAAATAGAGTGCTATTTACTGAATATCTATTTTGGAGATGGAAGGGAATGCTGATTAGGTAAGGTATAAGGAGAGTAAAACAGTACATTCACTTAGAAACCAAGATATAGTATAGAAGAAGAAAGAAAGATTTGATGGTTAGCAAGGCCTCAAGAAATCTTAGAATTGAGCAGGTTTTATAAATACATTATGAGACTTACTGCCTCTTTCCCATATTTTAAGATGCGCTAGGAATTTCATTATTATTAAATACTAATCCATTTAACTCTAGTGAGGCTTAAAATCACTATTTATTTTAGTTAATCCTAGAAAATATCATCCTTAAAATCATATTTAACAAATTAATTGTAATTATAAGTCATTACTGGCTTGAATGCTGTTAGGTACCTCAAGTCATGTACACCTGCTATGGTCTACATGGCACAAACTGGGAAATACCATTCTATGGAAATCTACCTAAAAGGGCTCGAGGAGATTACACCAAGTTTCTAGAATGTAGAATTTCATGCTTTGGCACGGCTGTGTGTTCTATATGACAGCCCTGTGTTTCTGAAGGAACGCGAATTTGTCTGTCAATAATGCCCCATAAAAATTGTAGATGAAAATTGAACTTCTCTATACTTAACTGGAAATTATATTGAGAGTATAGTAACCATGAATTCCTATGGAATAAAGTGATGTCTATATCAGAAAATGTTTATTATTACTTAGGAAATGGATGTTAATTTTTGATAAATTCAGATTTATTCATAGTGAGCAATGTGTTTGTTAGAACTCTCAAATTATATGCTTAGTTATCTAGTCTAAAGTATTCTTTAAATGTGTGTTCAAATTTTCCAGTTCTGCACTATTTCTCTCTCTTTTTTTTTTTAGACACAGTCTCATTTTGTTGCTCCTCAGTTGAGTGCTATAGTGTCATAGCTCACGGTAACCTCCAACTCTTGGGTTCAAGCGATTCTCTTGCCTCAGTATCTCAAGCAGCTGGGACTACAGGTGCCCATTCTATTACTTTTTATAAAGAATTTTCATATCTGCAATTTTGTGGGTTGGCCTCTATTAAAGTTCTCTACAATTTCATAAAACAGTTCAGTTTTGTCTTCTACTGATTCTACAATTTCTTTTTCTTTTCTTTTCTTTCTTTCTTTATTTTTTTGCTGTTTTTGGCCTGGACTGGCCTTGAACTCGCTGCCTCTGGTATAAGGGGGCCAACGCCCTACTCCTTGAGCCACAAGCGCTGTCCATCTACAATTTCATTGTTAAGTACTTGTGCTATTTTCAGATATTGGATGAGGAAACTTATTTTCACTTAATTTCATGGAAATGTTCTTATTACACCATAATCTGACACTCAGCTTTTGAATCAAGGAGGTTATTAGAAAATAGTAGAATCACCAGAAGAAAAATAAACAAAAGAAGATATTGAGAAAGGGGCGGAACCTGTGGCTCAAGTAGGGCACCAGCCCCAAATGCCAAGGGTGGTGGGTTCAAACCCAGCTCCAGCCAAAAAACTGCAAAAAAAAAAAAAAAGAAAAGATATAGAGAAAAATAAAATTGAATACTTGCTTTTGTTTAGAATGTCCTGATTGAGGACATACACAGTTCTCAGTAATATTCTCTACTCTGCATTGTTTGCAGAGACTTGTAAACCACTGTCATTTTTCTATGATTATCCATAGACTTTAAGACACAATTAACCTCAACACATCAATATACGCATGCAATATAAATTTTATGGTTACGAAAATTGCATACATGTGTATTTCTTTTAATTCCTGGAACATTAAAATTCTTTCCAATTACAATTTCCTAGGTCAATCATTATCCATTTGGCCATTTAGCAAACCTGGAAATTGACTTAATAAGATGATAATGTCAAGGGCAATGTGTTGTTCAAACCTCCTAGTTATAACTCAAAGTTACTTCTGTAAAGAAAAATTGTATTAATTTACTTAGTAAAATCTCTGAATTTATCAGTTACAATTCTCATCGATGATGAGTAAGAGGACTTTCAGACAGAAGCTTTAGGATTCACACATCTCAAGAATCTTATTTAGTAATTAGTAGCCTAGCATTATAAGAGAATTTTTATACCTCAGTATATATGTTAAATCAATGTAGGGCAGTCTTTTCCTCGATTAGTTATATTATTGACGAGTACAACCTATCTACCAATGACTCACTTATAAAGCCCTGATTTGTGCATTTGGCCAGACATATACGGAAAGAAAAACATCTGTGTTTTGATATGCATGCATGTGTGTCTGTAGGTGGGTGTGTAGATGGTGTTGTTATCACAGAGCCTCACCGATACTAGGCAACTTTGTTTCATTTTACCCAAGACTATTCTTCTTTTGGTTAAAAGCGATACAAATTCACCAGTATCGTTATTCATATCTGTCCTGTTTCTTGCCACAATTGAGGGTAGGAAAGTGTAAGTTAATTTACAATATGTATTAGGATATCCATTAGACTTAGAGGAAAAAAATCACTCTCCTGGTTGAGATTAAATTGTTTATGTAGAAAAATATTGAAGGCACTGTGTGGATTATATTTTAAAAATATGTAATTTAGAAAGATGATCCAAATGTATTTCATGTTTGTTCCTTTTATAATGTATCAACATAAAATAAAATAATACAAATAAAATTAAGATATTTAATTTGAAGGGTTTTAATAATTAAAAAAAAGCTGTATAACTATCACTTAAATCAAGATACAGAAATTTCCACCCAAATTCTCAGGTGCTTTTTGCAATAACAGGGTCTTTATTATTAGAAAAAGAAGAAAAAAACAAAGAAAGAAAGAAAGAAAGAAAGTAAGTAAAAAGAAAAAAAGATAGAAATGTCCATTATCCAGTGAGTTCTCCCATGTACTTTTCTAACCAAAGTATTTTCCTTGCCCCAAAATTAAATTCTTATTTCTAATGCTACAGGTGATTTTGGTTGCTCTTGTACTTGACATAAATACAATTATATAATTTTTTTTTTGTAACTGGCTACAATGTAATATGTTTGAAATTCAATCATGTTGATATCCATGTTTCAGTAGCACTGTTTTTGCTGAATTATAACCCATTGTATACATATACCACAGAATTTTAAATAATTTTCATGTTGATAGACATGTGAGCTGTTCTCGGTTTTGGCTATCATGAGAAAGGTTGCTATCACAATTCTGTTATGAATCTTTTTGTGGACATTTCTGCTATTGTTGATGGCAGTGTAAATATCTAGTAATATAATTTTTTAGTCATAGATATATATTTACCTGATAAAGAAATATGCAAATACTAGTCAAAAAAGTTATATCAATTTGCATATTAATCAGCATGTATGAGAGTGCCAGCTTCTTTACATCTGGACCAATATTTGATACTGAAGTTTACCCACTCTGCTACATGTGAGCTAATATATTTTTAATATTTTCAATTAGATTTCTCTGAAGAGTAATAATGCTATACCTTTCATATGAAGGATCTATAAAGATTTTGGCTGTGTCTAATAGGCTTGTTTTTCTTTATATTGTTCATTTGTAACAGTTCTGTATATTCTGCATCTGTATTCTAGAAACACATTCTCCTGCATATACAATTTCTCTAACTTGTAGCCTGTCTATTTATTGTCTTAATGGTATTTTTAAGGAAACATACATTTTTAATTGTGGTGAAGTCCAATTTATCTACTATTTTCCTTTTATAGCATATGCATTTTGGTTCTTATTCAAGAATCTTCTGCCTGGGATAAGTTCCCATAGATGCATATTTTTAAATCTACTTTTTTAAGTCTATGATTTATGGGTGTTATATTTCAGTCTATATTCTGTCTCAAATTAATTTTGTGTATGAAGTGAGAAAGTTTTTTTTTTTTTCTCTAAAGCTATCTAGATTTTTCCTAGCATATTTTTAAAGGAGGCTTTCTTTTCCAGTTGCAATGACTTGTCACATTTATTGCATATCAGTTGCCCATGAAAATGTGCACGTATTCTTAGAATCTATTTTGTTTCATTGATTGTATGGCTATCCTCACTCCATATGATGCTTTGTTACTTACAACTTCATTGCTACTGCCATATCAGGTGGATTATACCCTTTATATTACATGCATGACTTCTAAGAAATTCATCTTTTGCAAGATCATTTTAGCTCATCTATTTCATTTAAATTTTTATGTATTTTAGGATCAGTTATTTGTTCAATAAAGGCTACTGGAATTTTGGTAGAAATTGCATGGGATTTTTATAATCAATTTACTGAAAACTGACATATTAATAATATTGAATCTTCAACTCATAAATATCATGTATTACTCCATATATTTATTTTTTGTTTATCTTAGCAATGTTTATAAAAAATTATAAAGTTCTTTTATACTGTGGGTATTATATTTCTTTATTTTCCAAATTTTTAACCTTTTTATTTGTTACAAAACTGTAGTTTCTTTCAGCAATTTAAAATGGAATTTTATTTTCTTGCTTCTAACTTTATTTCTCATGAAATGTCAGTTACAATATATTTATTCTCTAAAACAGTTTTTTTCCTTATTTTTAAGATCTCCTTTTCTTTAGTTTTCACTACCTTCACTACAATATATTCACACATATTTTTCCCTTTCATTTGCCTGTTGGGAATTTATTGACTATTGGATCTGTTTCTGTCCTTCATCAATTCTGAAAACATCTCAGCCATATTTTTTTGAAATGTATTTTTCCTCTTTTTTTCCTGTCTACTTTTAGAACTTAAGGTGTAGTATATTAAATTGACTGATATTCTCCGACATTTTATTCAGTTAGAGGTAGTCTGAATTTAAGCCTATCAGATGATTTTGTCCTTTCTGATGTTGTATTTTGCATTACTACCATTCCATTCAGTTAACATTTTTACCATCTGTATTTCTGCTGAATGATTCCATTTTCACACCTGTTTTCCACTTTTTAAGCACTTACTGTCATTATTTATACAAAACTATTCCAGAGTGCCCAGCTGATAAATGTAACACTTGGATCATTCCTGGGACCACGTCAGTCTATCCATCATTTCCTCTCTTGAACTAGGGGGGGGGTCATAGTTTCTTAATATTGTGTGCTTGGAATATTTAATTTTGTACTGTAAGTTTCATACAAAATTAATAGTGGAGTCTTCAAATATATATATATATACCTTAAGAAAGGGGCCGGTGTCTTTTGTGATAAGCCAAAACAATAAAACTAAAGTACACTTAAACTGGGTAGAGGTAAATGTTTCAGAGCCTTCATATAGTTCAGATCAGAATTATCTTTAAATATTTTGAAGTTAGAACTGGGTTCAGACATCTAAACACCCAGGAGATTCCAGAGATCTCCCTTGAGTCCCAGCTACACTCCTGGCTTTCACCTGTTAGCACATCGCATGCTTTTTTCACAGCTCCACTGACAGTTCCCTTTTTGGCTTTATAAGAGTGTTGGGTCAGCAGTCTGCCACTGGCTTTCTGGAGCTTCCAAGTCTGGTAGCCCATTTCCAGGCTTCTGTAGGACTACAGCTCTGCACCATGTGGAAGTTTGGGATTCTTAGAAGCACATCTCTTAGTTCTCTTGCCCTCCCCTTGATACTGGATTTTGATACTGGATTTCCAGGCTCTTCGTCTTCGTGGTTGGAAGAATGAAGCCACAGACCACAGGATCAGCAGGTTAGGTTTTATTAGGTTTTATTCAACAGGTGTTACAGCTCTCACAAAAAGCCAAACTTCCTTGCAGAGCAGAATCAGCGGTAATACAAGTGTTACAGCTTTTATAAAGAGCCAGACCTCATTGCTCTCCTGCTCTTCCTCCCAGGTCTGCACTTGGGCTCTCTGCTTAGGGGCTGACATAGGGGCAGTTGTCCAATGAGCTTTGGGTCCTGAAAACAGACCAATCAGGAGCAGGTTTTGAAAATAGACTAATCAGGGATTTATTGGAGGAATCCAGGGTCTTTCCCCATCTCATGTCCAGTTCCTTTGGCTACTGGAGCCTCCCTTGGGGGAGGGAAGCTCCTCGGCTCCAGCCTGCTGGTTCCTCTGCCAGCTGCCACCACAAGCACCGCCAAGATGGAGGTGGAAGGTCCTCCAGCCCCACTCGGCTGAGCTGGCTGGGGCCACCTGTCCTGTATCACCCTCAGTATCTTGTAGGTGACAGTCCAGTGTGCCCTGGGGGCTTCCTGCACTTTCTTATCCTGACTAAAGGCTTTCTGTAGCTGATGACGGGCAGTTCCCATAACTCTGGCCACACTCCTGCCTCCATCTCCACCACACAAGCTGACGGCCACCAGGACTGGCTGCCTGTAGACACAGTTTGCTCTTTAGTGGGATGTTCTAGATTTATTCGGCCACGACAGCCCATGTGCCACTGTTAAATGTGACTAAAATTCTTCCACTCTCTGTGGACTGAGCGCCATCTGTTTGTCTACCAGAGGTAGGAACAGTTGTGACCTTGTTCTCACAGGAGTAGAACTGAAACTGTCTGGAATTTAGTTGTTATGTGTGTGTGTGTGTGTGAGATTAATTTTGGGGTGAGTTTTTCAGAATCCTGGTGTTGTATTTTATCCAGGGGAATGGGATCTGAGAATGACCAGATCATGTGATGTCTTGATGTTTCTCAATGTTTATTAATGAAAAAAATCCCAAATTATCACATAAGTATTATAAAATATAATGAAATAATGCATATATGAGAACTATATATGGCTTTGTCTTTATTTAAGTAGCTACATACACAGTTTCTTTCTACATATATAGAAAGAATAGGAAACAATGAATGAAACATACTAACTTTGACATATATTCTAATTATCCTCTTGAAGATATCAATATTTTTATTAATACACTAATAGCTATTAAAATATTGATCTTTTTAAGATTAAAGCATAATTCTAGAAGTACTGAGCTGATATTGGCTAAGTATGGAATACCCTCAAATGTGTCTAGATACGGAATCAACCCAAGTGCCCAGGAGTAGTTATATATTACTTCATCCATTATCATTTTTAACCTTACTAAACTATGCTGAGTTGTGTAGAATCATTATTTTGATTTTATAACTGAGAAAACTGAGGCAGTTGGAAAGGCAAGATTTCAACATATCTGATTTTACTGTGAAGGTTTTTCTTAGTGGAATGCAGTGTGGCCTCCAACATTATGAAATAATTTTTTAAGGCACAATAAAAAATTTCAGATAGATATGTTTTATAGAATAATAAATTGATTTGTTTGAATATAAGGTAGATGTGAACAAAATTGCTTGTGGTATTTTTTTCCTGAAAAATCCTACATCATGTTTAGGTAAAGCATGCCAATATTATATGACATAATTTAGTAAACTTATTCTGTGAAATGATAGTATATTCGTGTGTACTCTGTCCCATTTCTGCAAAGGTTTATTCGCTGCATCAAAGAATTACATTGAACCTCAAAGCGTATTTCTCCTGTCAGAACTCTGACACTATAGTGAATGAATTAGATCAGTTAAAACCCTTTTATATTGTTAAAAAAATGTATTTTTTAAAAGAGACAGGCTGGCGGATATTATAATTTCTGGGAAACTTGGTGTGATAAACTGTGAGTTAAAATTCTAGCTGGAACAATCAATTGTCTCTTTTTTTTTTTTTCCTGGTAGAGTGCCGTGGTATCACACAGCTCACAGCAACCTCCAACTCCTGGCCTTAAGTGATTCTCTTGCCTCAGCCTCCTGAGTAGCAGGGACAACAGGTTGCCACAACGCCCGGCTATTTTTTTGTTGTAGCTCAAATCCACCACCCTTGGTATATGGGGCTGGTGCCTACCCACTAAGCCACAGGTGCCACCCAATAATGTTCCTTGTGTGTGTATGTGTGGGTGTGTGAGAGTGTGGGTGGGGGCAGACAATATACAAAGTAACAGCCAGAGCTGAAGCAAAATAAGAAGAGTAATGATAGAGTCAATAAAGTGACTATGAGAGAGAAAATATATCAATTGCAAATGCTCGGTTTTTAATGATATATTAACTATGGTATATACTAAAATTTTATCTTCTCTTCTCTCCCCCCACCACACAAGCACATTTAGATCAAACTTTAGCAACTGAGACCAATCACAGAGTTTTTAGCATGGAATTCAAGCTCAGCACCATTTTAGGCAAATATTAGTGATATAAGACTAGTTGTTAAGCAAAATAGAGATAAATTGTTTGTGTTAATACAATAGTAATAAATACTGCTTAATGATACCACACCTGTGGGAAGGAATGCATGACTTCCGTGATGAACACTAAGGAGCTCTTTGAGTCTTCGTGATTGTCATATTACACTTCAGTCCAGATTCTTTTTTTTTTTTTGAGACGGAGCCTCAAGCTATCCCCCTGGGTAGAGTACCATGGCATCACAGCTCATAGCAACGTCCAACTCCTGGGCTCAAGCGAGTCTCTTGCCTCCGCCTTCCAAGTAGCTGGGACCACAGGCGCCCGCCACAACACCCGGCCATTTTTTGGTTGCAGCCATCATTGTTGTTTGGCGGGCCCGGGCTGGGGATTCGAACCCGCCACCTTAGGTGTACGTGGTTGGTGCCTTACCCGATTGAGCCACAGGCGCCGAGCCACAATAATCATTTCAAAAATGATTCCAGTCTGGGTGCCTGTGGCTCAAGTGGCTAAGGCGCCAGCCACATACACCTAAGGTGGCGGGTTCAAATACAGCCTGGGCCCACCAAAACAACAATGACGGCTGCAACCAAAAAATAGCCAGGCATTGTGGTGGGTGCCTGTGATCCCAGCTACTTGGGAGGCTGAGGCAGGAGACTTGCTTGAGCCCAGGAGTTGGAGGTTGCTGTGATCTGTGATGCCACAGCACTGTACCCAGGGGGATAACTTGAGGCTCTGTCTCAAAAAAAAAAAAAAAAAAGATTCCAGAAATCCTTCATACAGACTCTTGAAACTGTATATAATGCATATTCTTCACTTTCAGTGGAGCAAGGGTACATGAGAGGAGAAAGAGAAAAACTTTAGGACTCACTAGAGAAAAATAAGGGGAAATAGAGAAATATGAAAAAAATAAAAGTGGGCTATGTAAGACTTAGGACTCTGGTACCATTAAATTGCTTCTTTCATTTGTTCTATTATAATAGAATCATACTTTCTCAGATAAAATATTACATAAACTTTGAAACCAAACTCCCTGAATACAAATTTCCCTAGTACCAATTATTGTGAGACCATATATGTAACCTTTTTTGACATTGCTATCTTCATCTGGAACAGTGAAGGATGAGGGTTGCTGAGAGTATTATTAGCTTAGGACAGTGGCTGGCCAATAGAAAAGTTCTTGTAAGTTTTAGATCTTGCTATTATTTGTATAACCATATTTCAAATATAAGAATACTAGATTTTCTTAATCTTACCAGAAGGTATCAGTGGAAGTTTTTCACACTTTTATATCATGAGTGTTATAGAAAGAAATGTAAGATACTTTGATTAGAAAGTGTAACTTAATTTCAGAGAGATTAAAATATTTTGAAGTATGTATCTTGGAATTGATAAAATAAATTTTTATGCTTTCACTTAACTTAAAGTTAATCTTTGGTTTGATAGCCACCAAAAGACAATTGTAATTGGCAAAATAATTTGATTCAAATATGAAACAATGTAACTTCTTACTTCTGAAAATTCCATTTTGTTCAATCTTCGTTCTGTTGAGTCAATAATAGGCAATTGTTTGCGATGTGATTCTATTTATGGAATAAAGATTATTTCCTAGTTAGTATGGTTGTAATACATTCATATATGATATTTAATTATAGTGCTTTGAAAGAAGAACATAAAATTATTTAACTAATGTTTATCCATAATTACAATGAAATTAATGGCATATAGTTGGGTAACATTCCAATTGCTATAAAATTATTATTTTTCCTGGCTTTTATTATTTATTTATTTTTGCTTTTTTCATTGTTGTTGTTGAGACAGAGTCCCACCCTATGCCCCTGAGCAGAATGCAATGGTGGCATAGCTCACTGCAACCTCAGACTCGGGCTATAGGCATCCTGCTGCCTCAGTCTCCAGAAGCCACTGGGATTACAGGCACTTGCTGCGATGCCTGGCTGGGTTTTTTCCACTTTTTTAGGAGTTGGGGTCTCACTCTCGCTCAGGCAAGTCTCGATTTAATCAAGCAACTCAAATACTTTGAAAAATTAGCCTTATCTTTAATAACTAGGTTAGTATAAAGCAGAAACAAATACAAACAACAATAGTATAAAAGACTCAAGAGGCTGAGACAGGAGGATTTCTTGAGTCCAGGAGGTTGAGGTCACAATGAGTTATGACCATGACACTGTACTCTAGCCTGGGCAAGAGAGCCAGACTCTGTCAGAAAAAAAGAAAGTATAAAAGACCATGAAAATATCTGTACTGGGTTATACTAGTATATATGCTAGCAAGTGCCAAAACATAACACCTCTACAAACGTTCTTATATAAAACTTTTTCTTTAATGATTTTAATCATTTATTTATTTTATTGATTTCATTTTTGTTTTGGGGTTTTTTTTTTGAGACAGAGTCTCCAGCTGTCACCCTGGGTAGAGTGCCATGGCATCATAGCTCACTTGTCTCAATTTTTCTATTTTTAGTAGAGACAGGGTCTTGCTTTTGCTCAGGCTGGTCTTGAACTCGTATGCAATCCACCCACCTCAGCCTCCCAGAGTGCTAGGATTACAGGCATGAGCCACCATGCTCAGTTTTATTTATTTATTTATTCATTTATATTTATATTTATATTTATATTTATATATATTTGTTGAGACAGAGTCTCACTATGTTGCTCTCAGTAGAGTGCTATGATGTCACAGCTCACAGCAACTTCAAATTCTTGGGCTTAAGTGATTCTCTTGCCTCAGCCTCCCAACTAGCTGGGACTGAAGGTGCCTGCCACAATGCCTGGCCATTTTTTTTTGCAGTTGTTATTGTTGTTTAGTTGACCCAGGCCAGTTTCGAGCCCATCAGCCGGGGTGTATGTGACTGGTGCTATAACCACTGTGCTACAGGCGCTGAGCCAGGCCTTATTTATTTTACTGAGATAGTGTCTTGAGTGCAGTGACCTGATCACAGCTCACTGCAGCCTTGAACTCCTGGGCCCAAGGAATCCTCCTGCCTTGGACTCCCAAGTAGCTAGGATTATAGGCACATGGTCTGGCCAGTTGTTTTTGTGGAGACAAGGTTCTCACTATGTTGTTACTTAGGCTGGTCTTGGACTCCTGGCCATAAGTAATCCTGCTGCCTTGGCCTCCCAAAGTGCTGGAATTACAAGTGTGAACCACTGCACCTGGCCTCTACTGTTTCTTAAATTCAATAAGTAATGTATAAATATGTTCATAATATATGAAAATATAAACAGCAAAACATGAATATCTTCCTTTTTCCCTAGCCCCATGAGCACTCTCCTTCTCTTCTGCCTCATAAGTAACCACTGTCAACAGTTTGTCATCATCCTTCCAGCAACCTTCCTATGGATTTCCATATGTATATACACACACATATCTCTTTTGTTTTCATCTATATAAATATGATTATTTTGATCTGCAGTTTACTTTTTATACTTACCACTCATATATTTTTTCAAAAAGATCTGGAAGTTGGGTAAAGTTTGGAATGGGACTATGATTGGGGGTCATAAGCTATAGTCATGGATTTGAATAAGAAAACCTAGAAAGTATGGGTGGCTCCCACCTGTAATCCCAAGACTTGGAAGGCTGAGACGGGTAGATTGCCTGAGCTCAGAGGTTTGAGACCAGCCTGAGCAAGAGTCAGACCCTGTCTCAAAAAATAGCCAGGCATTATGGCGGGTGCCTGTAGTCCCAGCTACTCAGGAGGCTGAGGCAAGAAAGTTGCTTAAACCCAAGAGTTGGAGGTTGCTGTGAGCTGTGACACCATAGCACTCTACTAAGGATGACAAAGTGAGACTCTGTCTCAAAAAAAAAAAAAAAAGAGAGAGAGAGAGCTTAAAAGGAAATGCTGGAAAACAACATTTAAGGTATAAGTAAAAGGAGAATCAAAAAACAAAAATGCTAGGAGGTGATGAGACACAGAAGAAATAACCAAGAAAAAATGACATCACAAAACCAAGAAAAAAAGAGTTTCATGAATAACAGAGTGATCAATAATAGTGAATGTGTCAGTTAGATAAAGATTTTTTTTTTTTGAGACAGAGTCTCAAGCTGTTGCCCTGGGTAGAGTGCTGTGGCGTCATAGCTCACAGCAACCTCAAACGCTTGGGCTTAAGCAATTCTCTTGCCTCAGCCTCCCAAGTAGCTGGGCCTACAAGGCGCCCGCCACAACACCTGGCTATTTTGTTGTTGTTGCCGTTATCATTGTTCTTTTAGCTGACCCAGGGCGGGTTTGAAGCCGCCAACCTCAGTGTATGTGGCTGGTGCCCTACGCACTGGTCAGATAACAATTTTTAAGCTATAGTTTCATATGGCAATTATGTAATCGTTATAGACTTTCCCAAGAGACAAACCCTTAAAATGTAGAAAAGCTCATAATGAAAGAACTGTGATAATACACTAGATTCCTCTCCTACTTCTAATAGTAACTCTTCCTATCATAGGCTAGTACAAGGGCATAAAAAATATTTTTCAGTCACTCTTGAATTTTTTTTGCAGTTTTGGCCAGGGCAGGGCTTGAACCTGCCACCCCCGGTATATGGGGCTGGCACCCTACTCCTTGAACCACAGGCACCTCCCACTCTTGAATTTTTTAAGTGCTAATTATAAGATAGCAGCTATCGCAGTCATAGGAAGACTGTATAAACTTTCAGATGAGCTTATCCATCCGATGTTAATATCCCCATCCCAGACGTTCCTACAAGCTCCAAATAATTATGTAAATAAGACTGGTTTCTACCAGTAACATTTACTATTACATGTACATGTCTGTCCCATTACTGGGTTCTGAGTAACTTAAGGGCTAGAAACATGCCTTGTTAGTTCTCTTTGCATCCTCTACCCACTTACATTATCTGGAATGAAGTGAAGCCTCAAAAGTGAATGAATGAATGAACCAGAAAATAAATACTGTAGTATATAGAAGGTGAAAGAAGAAACAATCACAGCCAAGTGGAATGTCTTTAATTTTATCAGGCTCTCAAATATCCCCATCCAAAAATAAATGAATGAAAGAAGTTATTTTAAAGATTTTTCTGAAACAGGAGTAGAGTTTGAGCTGACTGAAGAATTATTGTTTTTGGATAGGCTGAGAACAGGTAGAAGGAGGAAGGTTGTCAGCAAGGCCCAAATCATGTTTCAGAACCACTGTTAAGGAAAATGGGAAGCATATTTTACTTTAAAAAATGATGATCTATTGTTATAAATGTAATACAAGTGGTCAAAGAAATCAACTACAGGCCAGGCACGGTGACTCACACCTGTAATCCTAGCACTCTGAGAGGCCAAAGCGGGTGGATTGCTTGAGCTCACAAGTTCAAAAACAACTTGATCAAGAGCAAGACCTTGTCTCTACTAAAAATAGAAAAATTGGCTCAGCACCCATAGCACAGCAGTCACAGCACTGGCCACATACACCAAGGCTGGCGGGTTCAAACCTGGCCCAGGTCTGCTAAACAATAATGACAACTGCAACAGAAAAATAGCCAGGTGTTGTGGCAGGTGGCTATAGTTCCAGCTATGTGGGAGGCTGAGGCAAGAGAATTGCTTAAGCCCAAGAATTGGAGATTGCTGTGAGTTGTGATGCCACAGCGCTCTATGGAGGGAGGCATAGTGAGACTCTGTCTCAAAAATAAAAATAAAAAATAGAAAAATTAGCTGGGCATGTGGTGGGCACCCATAGTCGCAGCTAGTTGGGAGACTGAGGAAAGAGATTGCTTAAGCCCAAGAGTTTGAGGTTTCTGTGAGCTATGGTGATGCTATGGCACTCTACCCAGGGTGACAGAGTAAGACACTGTCTCAAAAAAAAAAAAAATCAGGCCAGGTGAGGTGGCTCACACCTATAATTCTAGTACTCTGAGAGGCTGAGGCATGTGGATTGCCTGAGTTCACAGGTTGGAGACCAGCCTGAGCAAGAGCGAGACGCCATCTCTAAAAATAGCCAGGCATTGTGGCTGGCACCTGTAGTCCCAGGTACTCGGGAGTCTGAGGCAAGAGAATCACTTGAGCCCAAGAGTTAGAGATTGCTGTGAGCTATAATGCCATGACACTCTACCAAGCGTGACAAAGTGAGACTCTGTCTCAAAAAAAAAAAAATCAATTAAAAAAAATCAATTGAGAAGAGGATTTGGAAGTATTATGATCAACATTGGATCTACTCCAGGCAACTTCACATGAAGAGAAAATATAGGGTTCTTGGCAGTAAGTTTAAAAACCCGTATTTTGATATATTAATAAAATCAATTGGATAAAAATTATGGAAAGCTCAGGACCCAAACTCTAGTTCTTTATGGGACAAGTCTATTTTTTTCACCTAATTTCATATACAGAAATCTTTTGAAAACAAAAGCATCAAAATCTGTTGCTCTCCATAGGAGAGGGACCGTCCTCCTTTCCTCCAAACACAGTAAAAATACGTGGGTAACTTTTTATTGCCACAACAACAGGAGGTAGGAGGAGAGGCAGAACTCCTGCAATTCCTGTACAATAAAGACTTTCTCTCCTGTGAGACATTTAAGTTGGTGAAAAATCTGCTCATATTAGTTTTGAATCTAGAACATAACTCTATTACATCTATAAAGACAAAGTGTAATTTTGCTGTTGAATTCTCCAAGAGTGTAACTACGGTGAAAATTTGAGGGAGGATTGTATTTTGTTTCATTCTGAAACTTTACTAAGAGTTCTTTGCCATTTAAAAAAAATGTGTAATAAAAAGTAATATTATAAATTGTCTCTGGCTGGACGTGGTGCCTCACACCTATAATCCTAGCACTTTGGAAGGCTGAGGCATGATGATTGCTTGAGGCCAGGAGTTTGAGACCAGCCTTAGCAAGATTGAGACCTCATCTTTACAAAAAAAAAAAAAAAGAAAGAAAGAAAGAAAGAAAAGAAAAAAAAAAAATCAGCCAGGTGTGGTGGCACATGGATATAGTCCCAGCTACATGGGAGGCTATGTCAGAAGGATAGCTTGAGCCCAGGAGTTTGAGGTTGCAGTAAGCTATGATGATGCCACTTCACTCTAGGTCTCGTGACAGGGCAAGACTCTCCAAAAAAAGAAAAGAAAAAAATTGTCTCTGAACTCTAATACAACACACCTGTGTCAGTCTGCATTCGTAGCTATTTATGGGGATTCTATGTGTATACTAGGTTAGACAATTAAGTTTGCAAACTCAGCTTAGAAATAGTGCTACAGACCTCATTGCTGAATAACACTATGGTCACCTTCGAAGTACTCCCTTGGGAAGCTATGCACCAATGACAGCATCTAGTTTACTCTTCAGAGCAATTTTAGAACTCTTTCTGGAATGACCATCAGAATTATTGTAGAAAAGCCTGACAATGAAGTTCACGAACTTGCCACTTTGTGCTTATGTTCGTCAGCACTATACAAACATAAGCACTATACAAAATTGTTTATATAGTGCTGATAAACAGAAGCACGATATACCAGTGTCTTGACAGCTGTGTTGATACATTGGTGTCGTATAGTTGTGTTTGTGTGGATGTATGGAGATGTATTGCTGAATGGCATTCATTGTTGTTGCATGTTTTTGTGTGCCGTACAATGACAGCTCTGATGGTTACTCCAGAAAAAGAGCTCCAAAATTGCTTTGAAGGGCGGACTACATGCTGGTGTCAGTGCACAGCTTCCCAGGGGCAGTACTTCAAAGATGACCATAGTGATATTCAGCAATGAGGTATTGCACTTTTTCTAGGATGAGTTTGAGAACTTAATTGTTAGACCTTGTATATAAATCCATTCATTTTTCCCTTAATTCAAATGTCAAATAGTTAATTGTCTATAAATTTTACTTTTCTTATACCTAAACATTCACTATAAATTGGTAGAAACTTCTGACTACGCCATTATGTCTTCTAGTAAAGTTTTAACAAAGCCTTTATGTATTGAAATGTAGTACAGACAATTTTCTTGTATTGAAATGGTGCTTGCTTTGGCAGTACATATACTAAAATTGGAACTACAGGTGCCCACCACAATACCTGGCTATTTTTGCTGTCATTGTTGTTGCAGTTGTCATTGTTGTTTTAGCAGGCCCAGGCCAGGTTTGAACCCACCGGCCTTGGGATATGTGGCTGGCACCCTACCCACTGAGCTACAGGCACTGCCCCCTTGTATTTTTTCTTTATATCACAGTTATAACATTATGTATTTCCTTTTAAATTCTGTGTATGTAAGTAATATTTTCTAGGAATGTCATAGAACAATAAAAGGGTATTATGGAATACTGGCAGCAAAATAGGCACTGGATTAAAAGGATTGAAAATCTCTATTGCTTCTCTACATTGTCTACCTGGAAAGTCCATAAGAGCCTAATTACATCTATAAGGGCTTTGAATAACCTCTGTCTCCATTTTGACCATTCATCTGCATTCACTACCCTTCCCCAAAAGATAAAATAAATAATAATACCAAAGTAATAGGAAGACCTACCAAGATCGAAATCTGTATTTTGAAAAAATTCATGAAGAACATTCTGAATCTGCAAATAAAAAAAGAAATCATATGTTCATCATATTCTTCAATTACCACATATTTTTTATTTTAAACTAAGAGTCATTTAAGTCCTGGGTGATCTTTTCAACTCAAGGACAGAAATAGAAATTCATCTTTAATTTATAGAATAGTCAAGGTATACAAAATGCTTTTTTACATATATATTCTCAGTGATTACCAACCTTTCTGTGTAAGGACTAGAATGGGAGAATGATCCCATTTGGATCTAACAACCCTCAGCAACTGACCATGATGGAGCTAACGCACCTTTGGCAACCAGCTTGGTAGTATAAGAAACCCTCCATACTTTCATCTCCTTCAATTACTAAAAACAAAATTTCAGCATTTTTCTTGGTTCATTTTTAGACTTTATTTTTTAGAGAATTTTTAAGTTCACAGCAAAATTGAGCAAAAAGTACAAAGAGTTCTCTTATACCCATCTCAACACCCAATACACACACACACACACAGCCTCAATCTTCTCTACTACTGTGTTTCCCCCAAAATAAGACACTGTCTTATATTTATTTTTTCTCAAGAAGACACACTAGGGCTTATTTTCAGGGGATGTCTTCTTCTCCGTGCTGAAGACCATCACTAGGTCTTATCATAGGGGTAGGGCTAATATTTAACAAATGCATAGAATCCTGCTAGGGCTTATTTTTTAGGTAGGTCTTATTTTCAGGGAAACATGGTATTAACATTTTGCACCAAAGTAGTACATTTGTGGATTTTTTTTCTTTTGAGACAGGGTGGCACAGTGTTGTCCCAGTTAGAGGGCAGTGGTGTCATCATAGATCTCTGCAACCTGGGTCCAAGTGATCCTCCTGCCTTAACCTCCCAAGTATCTGGGACTACAGCTGCACATTATCACACCCAGCTAATTTTTTCTATTTTTTAGTAGAGATGGTGGGTTTCACTCTTGCTCAGGCTAGTTTTAAACTCCTAACCTCAAGCCATCCTCCCACCCTAGCCTTCCAGAGAGGTAGGATTACAAGCTTGAGCCACTGTGCCCAGGCCATTTGTTACAGTTGATAAATCTAGACTGACACATCATCATCACTCAATACATTAAGGGTCTCTTGATGTTGTACATTCTATGGGTTTCGACAAATGCATAATGTCATACAGTATCATACAGAAAAATTTCACTGCCCTAAAAATGCTCTGTGCTCTGCTTATTCATTCCTTCCTCCCGTCTCACTCTGGGCAATCACTGATCTTTTTACTGTTCTTTTGCCTTTTCCAGGATGTCATATATTTGGAATCATATAGTATATAGCCTTTTCAGATTCATTTATTTCACTAAGTAATATGCATTCAAGCTTCCTCCCTGTCTTTTCTAGCTTGATAGCTCACTCCTTATAAACTGAATCATACTCCATTGCATAGCTGTACCACAGTTTATTCATACATTTATCTACTGAAAGGTATCTTGGTTGCTTTCAATTCTTAGATATTATGAATAGAGCTGCCATAAGCATTCAATGTGCAGGGGGTTTTTTTGTTGTTTTTTTTGAGACAGAGTCTCACCGTGTCACCCTCAATAGAGTGTTGTGGCATCACAGCTCAGAGCAACCTCAAACTCTTGGGCTTAAGTGATTCTCTTGTCTTAGCCTCCCAAGTAGCTGGGACTACACGCCCCTGCTACAATGCCTGGCTATTTTTTGTTGCAGTTGTCATTGTCGTTTAGCCAGCCCGGGCTGGGTTTGAATCCTCCAGACCCAGTGTATGTGGCTGGTGCCTTAACCACTGTACTATGGACGCCAAGCCCAATGTGCAGGTTTTTTGTGTGTACATAAATTTTCAATTTATTTGGGTAAATACCAAGAAAAATGATTTCTGGGCCATATGTCAAGAGTGTGTTTGGTTTTGTGTGTGTGTGGTAAAAAAAAACATAAAATTTACCTATTTAGCCATCCTTAAGTATATGTATATAATAAGTATATGTGTATATATTCACACTTCTCCAGAAGCTTTTCATCTTGCAAATCTGAAATCCTATACCTACTAAACAACAACTCCCCTTCACCCTTTCCTATTCTACTTCTTGTTTCTGTGAATTTGACTACTTTAGATACCTCATATAAGTGGAATAATTCAGTATTTGTCTCTTGAGAATATGTTCAATATAGTAAGAAACTCCCAAACTCTTTCATTTTCCATTCCCACCCACAATGATTGAGAGTTCTTGCTGCTCAAAAGTCTTGCTGGAATATGGTACTGTCAGTGTTTTGGATTTTGACCATTCTAACAGATGCATGGTGTTATCTTGTTGCTGTTTTAACTTGCAATTACCTAATGACATCCTTTTATATGTTTGTCATTTGTGTATCTTCTTTGGTGAGGAATCTATTCAGGTTTTTTGTCCTTTATTTAGTCAGGCTGTTTATTTTCTTATTGTTGAGTTTTAAGAGTTCCTTGTACATAGGCTGGGGGCAGTGGCTCACATCTATAATCCTAACACTCTGGGGGACTGAGATGAGTGGATTGCTTGAGCTCAGGGAGTTCCAGACCAACTTGAGAAAGACTGAGTCCCTGTCTCTACTAATAATAGAAAAACTAGCCAAGCCTTGTGATGCATACCTGTAGTCCCAGATACTTGGGAGGCTGAGGCAAGTAGATTGCTCAAGCCCTAGAGTTTGAGGCTACTGTGAGCTATGATAACGCCAGGGCACTCTACCCAGGGCAACAGAATGAGACTGTCTCAAAAGAAAAAAAAAGTTCTTTGTATATTTCAGATAACAGTCTTTTATCAAAAAAGTCTTTTGCTAATATTTTCTTCCCATCGTGGCTTATCTTCCCTTGGTCCATTTTTGATCATTCACTTTCAGGTGAAAATGTTTGGCATTATATCTAACCAATAAGTATTTTCAAATCCATCCATACATGAGAGAGAATATCTCACTCTTAGAATATAATTATCCTCTGAAGCTAACTGTGCTCAGCGTTCAAATGTAGATGATAGTACAGACATACCCCCTCCCACCAAAAAACCCACAACAAACAGACAAATGAAATCTGCTTGTAGTGACAAGTTTCGGACTCTCAGCCAGGATGAAGATTTTGCTAGAATTTTTTTTTTTTTAATGCTCAAGAGCAAATTGAAGAAATCAAACTATCATGGACCAGACAGGTCAACAATTGACTTACCTTAGTAGGACTGGAAATTTCAAGAGATGCTTGTAGCATTCTGCTCAGTATTCTAGCAATTGCCCTCTTATCACCCACCCTACCTACCCTTCACCATATGTCCCTGCCTTTCTTACCACCAACATGGGAATCATTCCTTTGGGGTCTAGAATCCATTCATCAAATTGTTCCTGCAGAGCCTGATTCCGAGTTTTGGCCACCTTTTCCTTCACTTCGCTTATGCGTTCTCTCTGTTCTCTTTTCTGTTTAGCACTTTGCTTCATCTTGGCTACTCTGGAGGATGCAGTTATAGAAAACATGTTATTAAGACCCTTCGGTTTGATTTAGATTGTTCAAATGGCAGAATATAGGAGTTTGGAGCCTCATTTAACTTTGTATTTGTCTTTTCTCCACAAAGTCTTCCTTAATTCAAGCCTGGAGTGATCCCTTATTCCCCCAGCGCTTACTGAATTTGACATTAATCATAAGCTGCTTCCTATTATTATTTGGCTTTCTATAGAAGTAGCACTTATTTTACCCGACTAAATACTATACTTAAGAAGTATTGATGGGGATATGAATTAGTAAAGCCATTTTGGAAAACTTAAAAACTAAAAATAGAATTACCATCGGACCCAGTAATCCTACTTCTGGGTATGTACTCAAAAGATTTGAAATCAGGTTTTCAAAGAATTGGTTGCATGTCTATGTTCACTGCAGTGGTATTCACAATCACCGAATTATAGAATCAACCTAATTGTCCATCAACAGACAAATGGATAAAGAAAATATGGTATATAAACACATCGGAATACTACCCGGCCTTAAGAAACGTGGAAATTCTGTCATTTGTGACAGAATGGATGGAATTGGAGAGCATCGTGCTAAGTGAAAAAAGCCAGGCAGAGAAAGACAAATATCCAACGTTCTCACTTAACTGTGAGACACGAAAGCAATTAAACTTGTTTTATTTTGAGAAGCAGAGAGTAGAATGGTAGTCAGAGGCTGCAGAGTAGAAGAAATTGAGAGATAATGGCTGAAGGGTAAAAAATCTCAGTTAGACAGAAGAAATAAAGGTTTTTGTGAGCTCTATTGCACAGTGTGGTAAATGCAGTTAATGATAATGTATTCTACATTTTTAAATTGCTAAGAGTAAATTTCAAATGTCTCACCACAAAATATAAGAATTTGAAGTGATATGCTAATCAGCTTGATTAATTTTTTCACATTATATTCACAAATTGTAACATCATTTTGTACCCATAAATGTATATAATAAATCATCAATTTATAATTAAGAAAAAAAGTATTTAGTAATAATAGCCCTAGAAGGTGCCGTACATATTGTGTGTAATGTCACAGTTGGATGCACTAAGGTTAAGGTGGTAAGCTTTTCTCTTCCCTAGACACAAAAATCATCTGAAGGGATGGATTCCAGGTTTAGAGGAGAAGCATGAGAGAGACATTCTTTCTGTTTTTTTTGAGACAGAGTCTCATTTTGTCACTCTTGGTAGAGTGCTGTGGCATCACAGCTCACAGCAACCTCAAACTCTTGGGCTTAAACAATTCTGTTGCCTCAGCCTCCCAAGTAGCTGGGACCACAGGTGCCCTCCACAAGGCCCAGCTATTTTTAGTTTTGGGTTGTAGTTGTCATCATTGTTTGACAGGCCTGGGCGGGATTTGAACCTGCCAGTTCTGTTGTATGTGGCTGGCACCCTAGCCGCTGAGCCGCTGAGCTACAGGCGCCAAGCCAAAGAGACATTCTTAACAAGCATCCTAGTTCATTTTGATTCCTTGGACCAAATCTTTGAGAAATCTATCTAGGAGTATATCTTGGTCTATTGGCTTTATCTAGCCAAAGTCAGATGCTTTGACAGCTCCTACTGAAGTCCTAACTGTAATAGTTACCCTTATACTCACCTAGAAGTACATCACCCAGGTTGAGAGTGGGGGAAGAACTATGATTTTAATTGTTCCTATGTTGTTCCTCATCCCTATAAGGACTCCCAAAACCCCCAAATAGGTTTGCCTGAAATAAAATCAAATGGCTCAGAATAATAACTTCTGCTTTCAAGCAAAATTTTCCCCCACAGTGCATGGCAGTTCTTTTAAAAAAGACAGACTGACCTTTTATATGAAAGCTATAACCAAATAGCCTAAGAATTAGACTTTTCTTGATGACATTTTATGTGAATGGAGTTACCTCCTAATGCATTTTCTCTGGGAAACATATTCCATGTGCCGAGGGAAATCAGACCTACTAAAATATTTTCTAACACACTTTAGGTCTTTTTCTTTTTTGTTTTGTTTTGTGGTCGTGTGTTGTGTGCTTTAAAACTGGAGAAATTCTTGGGAGACAAATGAAAGGGTTTAGATTCTCGATTATTAAAAAATATTTCAGTTTCTGGCAAAAATCTCGGAAATGCATTAGTTGATTTTGAAACTGTGACACCGTGCACTTTGAACTGTATTGCTTAATACTCCACCATGTCGCCGTGAATGTTTTTTAATGTGCTGTATTGAGAAATAATTTACAAACAATAAATTGTACTTGTTAGACGTGTGCATGCCAATGACTTTTGGTGGTTTATACCTATGATGTTAGTACCCTAATCAAGATACAGAACACTTCAATACCCCCAATATTCATTTTGTTTAATTTCAGACTTATGTGAGGGTGCCTAAGCTTAGGTAACTTCAGACTAATGTGAGGGTGCCTATGCTTAGGTAACTTGTTTGCATTTGTAAGGCAAAGTCCAAGTTGTAGCTATTTCCTTTACCCAGAAAGTGTGCCATGTACCCAGGCATTC
The DNA here is from genome assembly GCA_963574575.1 of Galagoides demidoff. Classification (NCBI taxonomy): domain Eukaryota; kingdom Metazoa; phylum Chordata; class Mammalia; order Primates; family Galagidae; genus Galagoides; species Galagoides demidoff. Next base: position 28,818 of record CAUYQV010129377.1, read on the forward strand.
TTGCTGTTGGGTGGGAACTTGTCCAATCCACACTTCTTGAGTTTAATTGAGTTTTTTCTCTCCTGTAAGTAGGCAGTTGTTAACTTACTGGTTTCAATTTAGCTTTGAGCACATGAGAGGATCATTTTTCCATTCTTGTGATACTTAGAGAGTGTTCTCCAAACCCATGCAGGTTTTTACCAAAGCTACAAACTCTCCATCATTTTTGCGGCTGCCTAGTGTTCCACGGTATACATACGCCACAGCATATTCATCTATTCTTGTGTTGAAGGGGACATAAGTTATCCCCACACTTTTCAGCTGTGAATTGGGCTGCTATAAACATTCTAGTACAAATATCCTTATGGTAAAATGACTTTTTTCTTTTGGGTAGATACCTCAGAATGGAATTGCAGGATCCAATGGACAGTCGACTTTTAGTTCTTTGAAGACTCTCCCTACTTCTTTCCCTAGAGGCTGCACTAATTTGCAGTCCTTCCAACAGGTGCCCGAGTGTTCCTTTCTCTCTGCACCCACACCGGCATCCACTGCTTTGGGACCTTATGACAACTCCCCTCACCAGTGATCCTTTATACCCCTTCATCCCTCCACCTCCAGATGCTTATTTTTGACCACTACAGATTAGACTGGATTTTGTTTGAATAGGGTCATGCAGTATGGCTCTGTCGCATCTGGCTTCTTTCAGCATACTGATCCCGAGGTTTGTCCATGGGTGCAGGTGGCAGCAGCTGTTTTTTTTTTGTTGCTGAGTAAAAGTCAGTGGACTGCCTGTATTATACTTCTCTGGTGTATTTATGGATCTTGCCAGTTGTGTTAGTGTCTTTATTACAACTCCAGCCTGTTGTCTACTTTAGTGCAGGCACAACCAGACTACATTTCTCCAATACAGGGTCATTAAGATGTTTTAGCATATAAAAATTATAAATTGTCCCATCCGGCCCATTCCTTAATCTGATTCTGTCTGGAAGGTCTGAAGTCCTCATCCTTGCTCTGATGGCTCACCACAAATGCAGCACACTTCCATCATGTGCCTTCGTCATCTTGTCCTCACTGTGTACAAAACCTTAACGTGGCTGATACAGCTCTCTTCACTTTCTCGTATAACTGTCAAATATCTGCCCCCCCCCCATTGACTCATGGCCAGCTCCTGACGGGAGGATGGAGTCTGGAATCAGGACCGAGATGCGGTGGGGAGAGACTCTTGGAAAAGCTGCCAACCTTTGGCCATTTATCCAGGTCTGACCACAGATGAGTCAGCCCCCTATTGACCAACAGATTCCCACTTGTACACCTCCTCTGACCAGTCTTTTTTATCATGGGCTTTACTACAGTAGCTTTTATGTTAACTACAGTAGTAAACAGTTCAGAAAAGGTGATGTTGTTTAGCAGTTTGCTTGAGGGAGTTCTACCAATTCAAGAAATCTGTGTCAAGTATCATCACTTTGTTCCCTTTGGGCAAAGCTCTTCCCTCTCTTTCTACTGCAGGCTCTTATTACATTACATCTCCATGACATGGGACGTACACATTTTGTCTTCAAATTTACTTCATGTGTTTATCTCCATAGCTGAGCAGAGTTAAGGATTAGGCGCAATGAAGGTGCCATGTGCATAAAATGAGCAGTGCTGGCAGGAGCAGTTGAATAAAGGCAGGGAGGCAGCCAAGGTGAAGCCCGTGACCGCCAGCGGAGGGAATGGGGTCGATTTTTATGAGGCTGGAAGATCTGTTTTAATGGGCTAAGGTTGGTCATGATGGAAGTCAGCATGAAGTGTTTGGACTTTATTACATAACCATGGAGAACCACAAAAATCACTGAAATTATGTCAGACAGGCCAAGTTCATACAAGACAGAGTCAAGTGCAGAGGGAAGGGAGAGAAAATTAAAAGATTGACAATTATATGCTGATTTTTCTGTCTAGCTTGGACCCAAGAGATAGTTTGGGTCTGTCCAGCCACCAAATTATCCTTTTGGCCCCCACTTTTTGACATAAGAGTGCAAATATCATACAGCCCCCATTTAGTTATTTGAGAGTTCATTTCTTAAATAATGGAAGGGTCATTAAGATGTTTCAGCAAATAAAAATTGTAAATTGTTTCATCTGGCCCATTCCTTAATCTGATTCTGTCTCTTGCCTTTAGAGCTCAACACAACCCCCGAACAGGGAAACAGCCCCACAAAATTAAAATATGTAGATGAACTGTATTTAGGATTGTCTTATGGTAGAAATTGTTTCATGCTCAATCCTATCCTCCTCAGGTTATTTTTCCAGGCATTGTTAAGGTAATGAAGTACAATCTGGGACTTCAATTAAGTTGCATCATATAAACATTTAAATGATGTATATTCAACTATAAACAGCAAAATAAGATAGCATTACTGTAATGATATGAAAGTGTGTATGTCTTCATTTCACATTTAAAGGGGGAACTTTTTCTATTCACAACACTTCTGACACCAATTGTGTGGAGTTTTCTTCTATATCAACAACTAATTCTCTAGCTCTCCAGACCACTGGGCATCCTATCATTTAATCCTGACACTAAACTACTTGGAATTAGCACAGACCCTGCAGGTTGAGGGCTCAGTCCTGCAAGAAAGACCCTTACTTCAGATGCCAATCACAACTAGTGGGGCCTGAGTTTACTCTGTCCAATGTGGCTCAAAATTGGAGTTTCCCATGACCTCCTCTCCATGTTTGATAATTTTCTATAAGGGAGTTGCAAAAATCAAGGACTTTACTATACAGTAGAACTTCTGTATGTTGACCACCCAAGGTACTGTAATAAACTAGTCAACATACAGAGGTTGTTGGTCAACATAAGGAACTAGGCCTGCTGTCCTGACACGTTCATGTGGTGCATGTCCAGTCTATGGAAATTAGGTCAACTTAAAGAGGTGGTCAGTGTAGGGAGGTGGTCAGCTACTGGATTATTTATGTTAATAGTTTATCAAGGATACAGATGAACATCCAGATAAAGAGGTATATAGGACAAGGTATAGGGGGTGTGGGGCAGCCTGAAGCTTCCAACCCTCCTCTGGGTGTAACCCTCCAGCACCTCAATGTTTTTACCAACCTGGAAACTCTTTGAACCCCTTCATTTAGAGTTTTTATGGAGGTCCCATTAAGTAGAGATTATTGATTAAATCACTGTCAATTGGTGATTAACTTAATCCCTTCTCTCTTCCTCACAGTTCAGGGGGTGGGACTGAAACTTCCAACTGATCCTGTGTTGGTCTTTCTGGCAACCAGCCCCCATCCTGAAGCTGTCTAGGGATGCCAGCTACAAGTCACTCGTTAGCATACACTACCAGAGATGTCAAGGATCTTAGGAACTCCGGTTTTAGGAAGCAGGATCTAAGACTAAAAATATCCCCCCCAAAACTGCTAGCACTACTATCATTCAGAGCATTACAAGAGTTTGGGGAGCTTTGTGTCAGGAACTGGGGCAGAGACCTAATACACTTTTCTTATCCTGCCACACTATTGTGCTTTTATACTATGCAAGGCTGTATTCATTTCTCATATCAGTTCTGATTCCAACTACTAATTCACTACAATGCCAAACTTTGTTACGTACATAATCTTTGAATGTCTTTTCTGAGTTATTTAAGGAATTTTCAAAAAGTAATTTAGGCTACACTTGATTTTACCTTTAGGACTGATTTTATTCCTTATCCAGCTTAAGTGTTAACTCTTGAGCTGATATTCTTTCTTACTATTTTGTTATTCTATGAAAACCAATTTACCCCAAGCTCCCCTGAATTCGGTGGTGGTGACCAGCACCCCGCACATCTCTTTGTGTACACAGGCTTGTGTAAGTAGGCAGGCACATAGGAAACGCCCCTACCGTGTTCGAGTGCCTTTGTCTTTACCCAGCCTAAATCAATTTTCCCAGGAAACTAAAAACACAACAGCAAAGTTCTGACAAGCCCTAACAGACTACTGTGTGTGAGGACATTTCGTTGTCTCCGTAACACCGTCCACACTGAGATAACCATTACACAGATCTAGAGCTTAGCTTTAAAAGCAAAATGTCTTTTACTCTGCTGTTGGCAAAGTAATGCCACGTCACCAAAATATTATCTGAAATGTTGATCTCATCCTCTGCTCTGCAGAAACGTCAGGCTTATCAACTTCCTCTTTACCTTCCTTCAATTACACTTCTCAGGAGTAGGCTGGCCCAGGCAAGCCCCCATGTAGACAAGACTCCTTGCCCTTACGTGACCCCAGGGCCACCCTTCCCCGCCCCGCCTTGCTCTGTGATGCTATGTCTCTGAAAGCTAAGGGCTGCACATTAGCTGGGAGGGACCTTGTGCTGCTTCTGCCAGAGCTATAATCTCATTTTCCTATTCCTCCTCTCCACCCCCCAAAATTCATGTCCGTCTGAAAACACTGGAGAAATAGGCAAAAAAGGAAAACCTTGACAGCTGGCACAGTGGCAATAACCACAAGCTGGAGCTCACTCCGCTTTTCCTGGAAGTTTCAGATCGCTGATTGTAAATTTAATGAGAAATAAAATAGGGTCTCTTATCTCCGTTCAGAGTCATTCTCCTCAGCGGGGGCTGGGTTGCTAGCACTTCCCTGGGGCACGGCTTAGGAGTGAGATGGTCCAAGCCTAAGAATATGGATCATGTGCAGGTTCAACTGAAGTTCAACCACAAACAGAGAGCATGGGGGGAGCTTCGGAAAATATAATATAGAACATCTTAGCCTTTTTATGGTATTAATTTTCTCCCACATCCCTTTCAGTTATTCTGTGCGAGTCTTCTGGCCTCTGAGTCTATTGTTTTCTTCTAACTTTTCCTTCCAAAGGAAACCTTCTGACAAGGTGACATCCACGTCTTCATTTGTGACCCGTGCCGTTCATTTTGTTCCTCTGGTTGGTTAAGGACTAGATTTGGCTCGTGCTTTTCGTATGGAATTTTAATTCACTATTTTCAAAGTAAAAAAGAATAACTTCTCATTTTTAAACTAAAAACCTGCATTTAATTAACCTTTCAAGTAAATAAGCACGTAAAAAATAGAAAGGAACTTTTGGATGTCTTGAAAATGATTGCTTAGGCTTTATACGTTCTCTGAGGTCTTGAATTTCCTTGATACTTGTAAAGGCATTTTAAAAAGAAAGATAAATAACTATTTAGTTATTTTGATGAATTCCATTAGGTTATTGGCATAAGTTAATAGAGAATAATAGACTAAAATATTTTCCCTCACATAATACCTTTCTATAAAAACTTCAATCATCCAGGGAGTGACTCTTTTTTCCATTTTGCTTGGTCCATATTAATTGTGGATTTACTCCTCTAGAATCTGTTTTTATTTCTCATGGGCAGAAATTGTAAATGTGCTTCTTTCTGATTTTGATCTTGTTACAAGGTGCAACTCCCCACTGTCATAGTTAAAAGCAGGTGGATTTTAAAGCGTACACTTTGACACATTCTATTTCCCCAGAGGAGATGAACCCATTGGCTTACTTCATTTCCGTTTTCATGCCACCTCGTGCTAGTAATGAACCAGCTTCACTTGCTAAGTCTTTTCCATTAGTCAGTGAGTATCCTTCCCTAATTGAGTCACTGTTACACTCCCCACTGTGCCCCATCCCAGAATTTGTCACTATTCTACTTCCCAGAATTGGAAGACTCCATTCATCTGTTAGATGTATCAGTTCCTCACTTTTTTACAAACATCTTTTCCTAACTATTTTCTTTTTCTTCCCTCCCCTCCGAGGCTAACACCTCCAATTCTACTCTCTATCCTGCTTCCTCTGAACCCTAGTCCTTCTGATTACCCCATTTCATCGTGGGCCTATAATCTCTCATCCTCTAAGACACCCTTATCTTATAAATAACAATAAAACAAACCTCTCTTCTACATGTCTTACATCTCAAGTTTCTTTGCTGCCAGCTTTTAGAAAGCGGATTCCTCTTTTCCTTGATCTAATTTTTAACTTCGAACACCTTAGCATTGATCCCTATGCCTCCAGTGGAAGCAGACGACCAGAAGTCACTCTCATGTGGTCTATGGTAACTCCATGGAATGGCCTTTTCTCAACCATTCACTATTATTCTTTGTCTCATTTGACAAAGTTGATAACATCATCTCTATGGAAACGAGAGGTCTTTCCAGAATTCTGAAGGGAAACTTTCCTCCATGCCTTGTTCCTTTAACCACAAATTTGATCCTTTCTTTATGTTTTCTGGCTGCAATTTCTCGTGTCCAATATTCTTATTGTAGATATTCCCCCATGAATTTTTCTCCATGCTCTCTCTATGTACTCCCCTTTATAGAATTTTCACGGTTTTAAACATCTTTTTCCGTATGAGTAGCTCTGAAATCCATTAATCCTGAATTGCAGGTCTACATTTTCTGTTTTCGCTGGATCTAATTACATTCAAATTCTACTATTATGTCAAATTCAATAGGTCCAGAACAGAATCAATGTTTTTCTCCTTCCCTAATTTCTCTCTTATGATTTCTCCCTTTCTGTAATGACATCACTATCTTCTCTGTCACTCAGAATAAAACACTGAGATTTTCTTAGACCCAGGATTTTCCTACTCCCAAAGCCATGAGTGTTCAACCTCTCATAAATCTACTTCCCTGCTAGCCCTATACTGCCAGACTAACTTCCTTAAAGCATAATTACAGGTTATTCTCCAGACTAATAGCTTTCTATTATCTCCAAAATGAAATCCAGATCATCGCGTAGCATTCGTGGTTGTTCCTAGTATGGCTGCCCCCTCCCTGTCTGATTCTAGTTCTCTGCTACACCGAACCCCAGGCAAAGCTGCCTTATTGGCTATTCTCCATACTCACCTTGCCATCCCTGCCCCTGAGGTTTTATCCATGCTGTTTCTTCAATCTCTAATATCCTTGTGATCTAAATTCTACCCATTCTTCAAACAATAAATCCTCAATGCGTTTCCCTGAGCATCACAGCTGGAAGAAATCCCTCTCTGGCCTCTGAATTTTCAATTACATTTTAGCAGCATAGCCAGGCCAACTACTCCTAGCGTCTTTTGCATAGGGTTTACATCACAGAACAGTTTTTTCCTGTTCTTTCACTCATAACCTGTTTGTGTCTGATTGTTGATAAAGCATGATTCTTGTGAATGGGACCTGGTTGGGCCTTGCTTTTTTAGCTAGTCTGCCAATCTGTGCCTACTCCTTGTGTTCCTTAGTCCAGATTCACTGTAATTGTTAATATGTTTGTATTCAAGTCTATCATCTTGGAGATTTAATTCTGTTTGCTCCCTCTCTGCCTTTTTTTATCCTCTATTCCTCCTTTCCTACCTTTCTTTGGGGGTGGTTAAGTGATCGAATTTTGTTTTAGTATGCTACTGTCCCTATTACTTTTTTCATTCCCCTTTTCTTGTCCTTGTGCCTTAGTAGTTACCATGTAGATTAAAATATGCATCTTTAACTCATTGTATTCTCTTTCTAAAAACCATCTTTAAAAAACTGTAAGTATTCTTTGGCAATGATTTTCCAGTTTTTACTACCTGCCCTTTGTACTCTTGTTGACTATAAATTCCTTTATAAATATATACTATGAAGTATGAATTCTGCATTATTATTTAGAAAGGCCATAGTCTAAAAGATTAAGTCCTATACATGTCTAAAAATTGGTAATATTTCTTAAAAGGCAATTTTAATTTATTTGCCTATTTGTGTTTTAGGGTGTTCCCAGTCTTTCTTATAGAACCCTATTTCTAGCTGACATTTTCCTTTCAACATCTAAAACCTTATTTAGCATTTTTATGGAGAGAAAGTCAGTCAGGGATGATTTTATTCACCTTTTATCTGGTCAAAGTTGTCTTCATTTCATCCTCGTTTTTGAAGGATATTTTTACTGCATGTAGAATTCCAAATTGACATACTGGTATTGTGGGTTTTTTTTTCTTTTAGTATTTAAAAATATCATTCAATTGTTTCCTGGCTTCCATTTTTTTTTTCTGATGAGAGCTCATCTGAATTTATTATTTTTTTGTTTGCCTGTAGGTATTTCTGTGTTCTGAGCTTACTTTCTTTTTTTCCACTAATCATACTTGTTATAATACTGACAGATAAAAATATATATACAGTCTCTACCACAAAGCTTATGTTCACAAATAACTCTTTGCTTAAAGATAAAATTTCAATTAATCACGATGGGAGTTTAATTATTTAATATAGCCACTAATCTAATGTCATCAAGAAAATCTAAGCAGTTTTATCACAAAACCAGGGTGATATTCAGTGGGCATGCCTTAATTAATACAACTTAACATTACATCAGGAATTGAATAGAGAGTTCGATGTTTTTGATGGCTTTCAAATTTCATGGCACAGATTATGGAAAAAAAACTATAAAGACAGATTTTAAGTATTTTTAATAAGATGGTAAAAAAATGAATAAGATTTTAAGTTTTCATATTAGGCTAAAGTTTGCAAACACCAAAGTGGCACCAATCTGTCAGTGTTCACAATGACTTTAGTTATAATGGTACTATTGGTCTGCTCCCTCCCACCAAAAAACCCTTTGGGGTTAATATCTCAGTGCAAACATGTCTTTTTAACATTCTATGATAATAGAAACTGGGAAACACACCTAGAATCAGAAGAGGGACAAAAAAATAACACACAAGTCAATTTTATTTCTCACCTGTCGGGATAGAGCCTTCTGGCTCCCAAACGTCCAACACTGTCCCTCCATATAAAATGTAAGAAGAATGGTATGACTTTACCATTCTGGAATTCTCCTACAGAATTACCTTTCACTCCCTATCAAGGCAGGATTCGAGTTACATTAACCTGCTTCTAGAGTATAATTAGCAGACCACCAAATTTGTGAACTTACAGGGGCAATCCAAAACACCAAACACATTTTTCAAATGGAAGCAAAGTTGCCTCCATTGTTATTCTTGAAACTTACGGGACTACCAATAAGAAAAGAATTAGGGAGGCTTTGACCATATTATGTTCTTTTTATGAAGCTTAAAGTGCAAAATATCTTCTTATCTCTGATATTTTAATAGGAAAAATATCAAACACAAAAGAACTGAAATGACAGCAGTGTTCCAAAGAAGCACAGTTAAATATCCATTTGAAGATGACATATTACTACGGATTAAATCTGACTTTCTGTAACAAAATCTGTCAATGAATCAAATTCCCATGGTAATGAAGGTTTTGATTCTAAGACCAAACATTCCAAAATTTCAGAGAAAAAAAATGGAAGAAAGAATAACACTGCGTGACAATGGACACTAAGTTCATAGACAACCTCTTGGTAAAATGAGATATTATGGAGGAAAATACCATGAAAGGAACAAGCCTAAGGGAATCATTTTTCAGGACAGTAAATTTGAGCCTTGCTCTTCATGAAGACACTACAGTTTATATAAATATGTATCGGTATATTTGCATATGTATATTACATATACACAACTCCAAGTAAAACAAAGTCAGATACATATCATTTAACATTTTGTAGGCCTAAAAAACTTTTGAGAGGAAAGGGAAAAAGACGGCAAACTAAAGTCTGTCTTACGAATATAAAACTAGGAAAAATTCATGAGTCCAGAGGGTACTCCAAATGGAACGAAGCTTTGTGAAAACACACAACTTAGATAATGTTTTAAAGGAACAAAAAGTAATAAACAGCTGCAGTCCCTTCCCTAAAGGATATCTTAAGTTAAGGGGAAAAGATTCGAATAGTATAAACAAGTCCAGCTCAGAAAGAAAACGGAACAAAATAGCCAAGATTTGTCCATAAAAGTCATGATAGTACATCTTTAATTTTAAAGAAATGAGCTGTAAAAATGGTGAATCTCAGAATTGGTTTTTAAAAGGTCGTTTGTGCTCCTCGGTAGGTGTGTAATAAAATTGCACGGATTTGTGTACTTTCCAGTATTTCTCACTGACAAATTCCAACGACCAAGAGCCGTTTGATACAGTGAACTGGCCACTGGCTGTATGCATGATACACTGTTTCTCACTGGCTGGATCAAGGTCATCTGGTTTGATTGACCTTTGCTTCAAAGTTCTCCTAAAGCTAACCTCACAGGCAGATACTTGGATAAGTGATCAACAGTGTCATTGCCGTAAGTCTTTATGTGTGCACTGCCATCTTTTTCCTTAGGTGTGGGATGAGGCCTGCACACTACTTTAACTTCACGAGCACCATCCATTACTGGTTCGGTTGCCACTGTTGCGTTGTTATTATCAAGCTCCAGAATCATCAGGTGTTTTGGTCGGTTTGTTACTAGGCGGTTTGTTACTAGGCTCAGCTTCCTGATTGCTACAGTGTAAACTGTCACCAGGATCCTCTGCTCCGCTACTGTTTTCAATCTGTTGTTTCTGGCCACTCTGTCATCTGTTCATGACCTGTGTCTTCAGTCCCTCGTCAGTGCTGTCACTGAGTGCTTGCTGATTTCTGTGCTTCTTGATCTTGGCTACTACTCTTTTTTGATGAGCTTCATACTCAGCACGACTTGAATAAATTTTGCTGATGAGTGTGCATCAAAGTTTGGGTCTGGCCTTAGTGATCTTTTGGAAGCTAGCTTTTCAGACAGGTGGAAAATTTCTGTTGCCGCTTCTAAGGGCTGTGATGATGCAGTCTGCACAAAAACGGCATAAACATTCCTTTGTAGTCACGGTATTCTTTAACACAGCCACACAAATTAGACCCGTTGGTTCACTATATGGGCTTTGAGGTGAAACCACAATTTCCAAGCTATCTGTTACTGTCTCCGGTAAAAAAGTCCCTGAGCTGTTCATTGTAGTTGGTGTAAACCAAGTTCCCATGCTTTGCTTCAGGGATGAGTTCTGTTTCTCTGCACAGCCTAAGACGTGGCAGCTCCTGTCCCCCGCCTGGGTCTCCACTGCCCGCAGCTGGAGTGAGACTCAAATATCAGCTGCCCCAACCATCTGCCCCACTGGACAGTCTGGCAGCCTGGGCTTCCCCGGGGGAGGTGGGGAAACACATCATGAGAGCCTGAGGGGAAGCCGGTGCTGCAGGAGGGCAGGAAAGCCCCTCAGACCATCTCCAAACTTACCTGGGTTCCTGACCTGTTTCACTAGGACATTTGTCTAGCTCTTTTTCTTTTAATTCTGCTTAGATTTCTCTGAGCTTTTTGGATTTGTCATTTGCTGCCTCATTAACATCAGGAAATTTTCAGCCATTACCTCTTCACCTATTTCTTTTATTTCATCCTTTCTCTTCCTCTCAGGCTCCAATTGTGTGTTTGTTAGTCCGTTTGCTCTGTTCCATTTTTTCCTTCATTCTTTGTTCCTGTGTGTAGCAGTCTGGAGACTCTCGTCTCCCTTGGGTCCATCAATTTTGTCTTCTGTGTGGGCTTTGGCTGAACTTTCCATCAAATTAATCTTCTTCATCTCTGATACAATGTTTTTTTATTTTAGCACTTCCCATTGGTTTCCTATAATAATTTTCTCTCTTTATTTTTGATCTCTCTGCTCATTTTTCCATATAATTACACATGTTATCCACCTTTTCCTTTACATCCATGACCATATTTAGTACAATTAAAATTAACCGTTTAAAAATGTTTATTAAAATATTTTAAAATTAAGTATTTTGAAGCCTTGGTCATCTCAAGATGGAGGCCATGTCTTGCTCTGCTGATATTTAGTCTTGTATCTGATTATAACGAGTACTGTTTTT
>CAUYQV010129379.1:0-12169 GCA_963574575.1 Galagoides demidoff
ATCCCCCTAGGTAGAGTGCCATGGCATCACAGCTCATAGCAACCTCCAACTCCTGGGCTCAAGCGAGTCTCCTGCCTCCGCCTCCCAAGTAGCTGGGACCACAGGCGCCCGCCACAACACCTGGCCATCATTGTTGTTTGGCGGGCCCGGGCTGGGGATTCGAACCAGCCACTTTAGGTGTACGTGGCTGGCGCCTTAGCCGATTGAGCCACAGGCGCCGAGCCCACCAGTTCTTCTAGAGTAAACAGGTGGGGAGGGGGGGCACAGTCCTTAGGGATGTGTGGCAGAGTCCCTGGATGATCTTCCCGAAGGGGAAGACCCAGGGAAGAGGGAAAGTGACAGGAGTGAAGCAGGATCCTGTAGAAAGAGCCAGGCCAGCAGCCCAGGGAAATGGCCACCCCAGCCTCCCCTTTCTGTCTGACCTTGGGTCCCACCCACTAGGTGAACTTCATTCTGTTTATTCGCATCATCCGAATCCTGGTTCAGAAACTGCAGCCCCCAGAGATCAGGAAGAGTGACAGCAGCCCATACTCGTGAGTGGGGGCCCAGTGCTCCGACCCTGCAGTACCTCCATCCCCAGTACTCAAACCATCTCACATCTCCTTGAAGTCCCCTTACTCCAAACATCCAGAGTTACCAAAAGCCACATTGTTCTTGCCCACCTCCGCCATGACCTGGCTCAGCCCACCAGAGTCCCCTGCCCCAGCCTTACCCTACCAGGCTGCCCTCAGAGCCCATTCTCCCTTCTCCTGCACTCACTGTCTAGCATCCTTCCCAGGTGTGTGTCTGCTGCCAAGCCAGGGGACTCAAGGAGACAAGAGATAACCTACGTTTTATTCATACTGTATGCCCAATCTTGGGCATGTTCCTGGCACAGAAAAAGGGTACAATATTGCATAGCAGGTGAAAGCCCTGAGGGAACCCCCAGCATACCAATGAGGTGACCACATTCAGGACTCAATATTCCCCAGGAATATTAATGGCATCTGCAGTTTACATGCCAGGCATGCGCTGAGGGCTTTCTTTGTATTATCTCATTTCATCCACACAGTCCCCTGTGAGGGAACTGACACACACTCCCCCCTCCTCAGGGTTTGGGAGCATATCACTGTGTGCACAATGCTTAGAAAGGCATGAGGACTGTTCCCTGTGCTTGGGAGGACTGGAAGAACAGGCAGGCTTTCACGGGAGCAGCAAGGCTTCGAGACAGAGCTAAAGAAACGTGAAGTATGAAAAGGGAGGCTGTGGGAAGACAATTGGGGTCTGCATACCCAAGGATGAAGGCAGGAGACTGAATATCAGTGCCATGGACACAAGCCAAACCTAGGGCACCCCACAAGGGCCTACCAGTCCTGGGGTTCTAGAATGTTCTTCTTGGCCTGGCTTCTCTATAGGGAGTTTGAGCTGTGTTTCTAAGATTCCCAGCTAGAATGTCACGAGCTGCTGGATTTAGGATTCTATTCTGGACTCCAGTGACTCTTTTTGATGAGACTGAGACTCACATTCCTGGTATTACAATATTCTCTCCTGCCGGGTGTGTAGGCAGAGCTTTGCTTCCTGTTCAAGAAGGGAAGGCCCTGGGGGGTCTGCAGTCTGCAGAAGGGCAGCACATCTGGCCTCTACACCCAGGGGGACCTTATTTCCTCCTCCAATGTAGGAAGGCTTGAAAGGGCTCAAATCTGAGGTTGGTCATGCTTGTAGCCAGGTCCATGTGGGTGAGATGGAAAGAAAACAGCTGTGAGCAGGCTGGGGGGGGGGGGGAGGGTAGGGAGAGCTGGAGATGGGGCTCCTCAAAGAGAGGCTGTGAGCTCCCACTCTCCACCTCCCCATAAGCCTTCAATTTAAAGAAGCCTCCATCTGTCAGTCTTCAGCATGTGGGATAGGTTTGCAGCCAAGAAGGGGTGGGCAGTGCTCAGGATTTTAGCATGACTTGGGAACCAAGTCCAAGAAGGGGAGGTGGATGGGCAAGGCCAGCTTGCTGTGGAAGCTGAGGCCCCAGGCTAGTCCTCTCTGGACTGACTGCCAAGGCAGGAGAGATAGAGGCAGAGACTCTCTCTCACCCTAACCACCACATGCCCAGACCTCTCCTAGCCAGGCAACCATGGCCTCCTACTGCCAAGACCAGCTATGAGGTCAGGTGGCTAAGAGACCTGTCCAGGGGAGAAGGTGAGCATTTGGAATGAATGCCCACCCCACCGAGCATACAAGGCTATGAAGGAGGAGCTGGACCTTCAGAGCATACTGGGAGTGTATGCATTTCATGGGAAGGTGGAGGAAGAGGGTTGCAACCTCTGAGAAGGTAGCAATTCACGGAAAAGTGGACACAGCAGAAAAGCCAAAGACAGAAGGCTCCACTGATTAACCCTGGGTCATTCCTGATGATTGGGCACAACCTTGGGCACCCACCAGCCTCCCAGGTAGCCTTAGGCATATGTGATCAGCACCCCAATTAGAAAGATTTCCTTCCCAGAAGTCCTCATTCCCAGTAGGGAATTGCTCTCTCATAAATGCACTCCACCTTACAGCCTCAAAGAACTCCCAAGTTTATCGTGGGCCCCTGTTTCTGTAATATGACTATGTTTAGCATACATTTACCCCATTATACAGATTGGGAAACTGAGACCAGGAGAGGGGAGCCAAGATCTTTGTTACCTGAGAACATTTCCCCATTAGCTGAAATCTACTGATAGGTGTCAACTTCACTAGCACCTCTTTTATACTCTCCTCTCCAGAAGGGTGAAAATAAAGGGGATTTCTTTCTCCCTTACCCTTCCCTCCAGGCCAGGAGGGCCAGAGGTATGAGGGCAGAGGCATCACAGATATGTTACAGGAGCCAATTTGGGCATAAAATTAAGGGAGCCAACAGTCCATTTCAACACATCCTGGCCCTTGCCTCCACCTCTGTGCTCCCAGCAACTCATGCCAGGCCCTATTGTATGGACACACGTACCCACAACCTGCCCCTCCCCTGTCTCCAGGAGGCTGGCCAAGTCCACACTCCTGCTGATCCCCTTGTTTGGAGTACACTACATCATGTTTGCCTTCTTCCCCAACAATTTTAAGGCTGAAGTGAGAATCGTCTTTGAGCTCCTCGTGGGGTCTTTCCAGGTATGAACCGTTGACTTTAAGCTACATTCTTCTCTGGCCTTTAAAGGGATTGACCCAGGGCGTTGGTCCCTTGTCACTAGATTCCAGTCTTTTCACTGTAATAAGTATCAGCCCAGTACTTTGTGCTCAGCCCTTTCCTTAACCAGGGGAACACAGGGGTTGGGGCAGGGTTAGGAGCTCTTGGGGCCTGTCTCACCTCTTCTGTCCCCTTCCTCCCCAGGGTTGTTTGGTGGCCATCCTCTACTGCTTCTTCAATGGTGAGGTAAGCTTCTCTTAGACCTC
Organism: Galagoides demidoff; assembly: GCA_963574575.1. Lineage (NCBI taxonomy): Eukaryota > Metazoa > Chordata > Mammalia > Primates > Galagidae > Galagoides > Galagoides demidoff. Next base: position 3,391 of record CAUYQV010129379.1, read on the forward strand.
GAGGACCAGGGAACACAACTCCCAGGCCCAGGGCCCAGAGCAAAGACAGGTTAAACCTTGCTATTCCAGCTGTGATCCTCACACTAGTAGCACCAGTGTCACCTAGGACCGTGTTAAAAATTCAAATCTCTGATACTACCTTAGACCTGCTGGCTTAGAATCTGTGTTTTAACAAAACTTCAGAGGGTTTTGTGCACACCTAAGAGTTTGAAAAACACCTAGTTACATGGCTGTGCACAGAGTGAACAGGGGCGTGTGGGCTGCAAGTGAAGGTTGAGTCACTGTGGAGGGCTAGTTACAATGCACAAAAATCTACTTGGGTGACTCAAGTGAGCTGGATGGCCAGGACAGGGAAGATAGATACAGCGGCCCCTAGGCAGCAGCCCTTTCCCCCTTCTAGACTGCATTCTCTAATCCTCCCTCTGCCTCTCACCTCCTCCCACTTCAAGGCTTTGATTTGACCTTGGGTCGAACCCAGTCCCAATTCCACTGACCAAGGTAGAATCTGGGTCTCTCCATTTAGACTTCCCAAAGAGGATATTAGGCTCAGCAGCCTAAATCAAGAGAAGCCCAATCAGCGAAGGAGGAGCCCCCACAGCAGCGGTCCAATCACCCTTCCCTCTCCTAGGTGCAGGCGGAGCTGCGGCGGAAGTGGCGGCGTTGGCACCTGCAGGGTGTCCTAGGCTGGAAGCCCAAATACCAGCATCCGTCCGGAGGCAGCAATGGAGCCACGTTTAGCACGCAGGTCTCCATGCTGACCCGCGTCAGCCCGGGCGAGCGCCGCTCCTCCAGCTTCCAAGCCGAAGTCTCCCTGGTCTGACCGCCAGGACCCCAGGGGCCCAAGGCAGCCCCTCCCGCCTCTTCTTACCCACCCCGGCCAGCCCTGGGGACAGAGGCCTGCTCGGGAGTGGCCAGCCCCAGCCTTGGGCTCGGAGGCTGCCCTAGCCCCTAGGTCACTCCGGACACTCCTAGAGAACCCAGCTCTTGCACCCGCCCGGTGCGTTTCTAGGCAAGTATCGGAACTGGGAGCTGTCCCCTGAAGGATGTGGGGTGGAACTCAGTCGTCAGACTCCTCCACTAGGGGCCCTCTCCGCCAATCAAGGGCAAGAAATCTGCATATTTTGCCCTGTCTCCGCCCCCTAGTAGCTCCTCTACCCAATCAGAGGAAAGCAACTGCTCATCCACAACGCTGTGATCTGAGGGCAGAAAGGTCCTGTACTGGAAAGCCACCACCACCCCGACAGTGCCTGAAGTTTCACCATTGCTTCCAAGTTTGGATCAAATACGCCATTGAGGCATCTTTGTGAAGATGCTGTTCTCTCTTAGCTACCAGTACCTCAAGGCAAATGAGTTACTCGGCCCGGAGTTTGGGTTTGGGGAACTATCTCTGTAGTTCCCTCTGAAGTGGAATTAACTGGGACCTACACAGGGACTGAGGAACTCTGGGGCCTCTGAAAAGTAAGGAGACAGCTGCCAGCAAATGCTGAGGTCTCCGAGTAAGCCTACCTGTTCTCCAAGCTTCATCTGTCAAATGGAATAAGTCACACCAGACATACACATCCCCACGGGCTGTGGAAGCATCAGGGATCAAGAGCTGCCCTCTTTAGCTGCCCACTTGTGTGCCAACTATTGTAACCAGGCTCAGAGACATGTACTCATGGGCCCCTTAATCCTCAAATCAACCCAGCTATGTGGGAATTACTGTGCCTATTTCATGGGTTAGGAAACAGTCTCACAGAGAGCAGGTACCTCACCCTGCCACACAAACAGCATTTGAACTCAGATCTGGCTGAAGTAAAGATGAAAACACAAGAGTCTTAAACTGCTACCTTTTCTATATCGTAACCGCTGGATCCTCTTGGTTGTTTGTATCACCACTAATATTGTTACTGCCATCACTCCTCAACCCCTGTTCCCACCCTACTCTTCCTGGAGTGTGGACAAGAGTCAGTTCATAGCATCATCTGTCTGCTATTCACCCCTGTGGCCATGCAGCTTCCTACCCACACCTGCACCAGATGATCCCCTCAGGACTGCAACAGGCTTGTACAACAATAAATATCGCTTTAGATTGGCTTGGTTCTCCTGATGGTTGATGTTCTCATATGGCCTAAAATGGGAACCAGCTTCCAACTTGCAGCATCTCTCCACACCCCAAGGAGGGGTGGTCCAAAGTAATGCTGAAGCCAGATGCCACCACCCGTCTGGCTTTTGACAGGAACCCCCTCCCCCATTTCCACATGAGAAACACATCATTCTGAGGGCCTTCAATTCCCATCTTTTTGAGTGATACCCTCTTTCTTCTGAGTATGATGAAGTTAGAGCAGGTCTCCATTGTGTCCCCCAATTCCTAAGTCCAGCCAAAAGGAGATCATTCTAGTCTTGGATCCATACAAAACATCTGACACAGCTGCTGTGGTGCCAGATGTAGTGTTTCACAGGTCTTAGTCATTCCCACAGACAAGGAACAAACAAGGTATACAATGCCCATGTCACCATTGCCCAGGGCTCAGCCAAGAAGAGGAAGAGAACAGCACAAATGTCATTAATACAAGTGACCAAGCAGAGACAATACAATTAATAAAAAGGATGGGCAGTATGGTGAAGGAGACATAAGCAGGAGATGTCTCCAAATCCTTGCCCAGGTTGACCTCCTGGGGTTCTACCTCCTGCAAACTTTCTGGAGGAACAGGAGAGGAGTGCCACACTGGTAAAAAGTCATGAGAATGGGCTGGCAAAGGCTCAGATGTGCTTTCAAGGCTTCTTCAAAGCCTTGTCCTACTCAGTGCCAGCTCAGAACCCATCATCAAATGACAGTTCCAACCCCGTGCCCAAGTCAGAGGTGATTGAGGCAGGATAAGAGTGAATGTGAACCCCAGACCTGGGCATCTCAGGGAATTGTCCTTTGACTAGCTCTTCCAGCATACCCAAGAGTGGCAGACTCTCTCCATCTAGAGACTCTCTCCATGCCCTGCCTTGTGCATGCTCAGCTGTATACTGACAAGGAGGCAGTGGCTCTGGCCTTGAACTCAGGCACTCCAAGTCTACTGGAGAGAGCATTCTCAACGCCCTCCCTCCTCTTGCCCAAACCATTGGTGACTGCCAATGAAGTGCCGATGTGGGGTGTTGGGCTCCTGGGACTTGTTCCATTCTTCCCTGAGTATCTTGCATCCCTACCACACTCCAAGGCTTGGAGATGAGAGATAGGGAGTGGGCAGTCTGTCCATGCTCCCCTCACCCAGCTGGCCAATGTCACTCTCTTTGGTCTCTCCTCCCCTCCCTACTTAGTGCCTCTCTGAACTGGTTCCAGGGAACTTGCCCACCCATACTTCCTAGAAAGGTTCAGAAGACCCAGTCTTAGTCTTTTTGTCCCAATTCTGCTTTAAACTTTTTCAGAGATCATGAACAAGTCCCCACCCCTCACTAGGCATCAATTTCTCCACTTGCACAATAGGGGAGGGTGCTAGGCAGCTTAGCTTACTCCTGGCTAAGGCATGGGTGGGTGATGAGGAGGTACCACTCAGAGCCCTCTGGCACCCACTTTGGGCTCAGGGTAAGGACAGCAGTTGGAGAGAGGGAGCTCAAGCCATCTTGTGGGGGAAAGGCTGAGGAATACGCAGATGAGGGAGGCTGTGCAGAGAACAAGGTCAGAGAACAGGCAGGACTCCTTGAGAGGTGAGCACAGGCTGGCAGAAAAGGAAGGTGGGAGAGTGGAAACAGAAATTGGAGGAGCCAACTGACCCGTAGAAGCAAAGTGTTTGAAGAGGAAAGTGTGCTACCCTGCCTTTCTGGTCATGGACCCTACAGACCTCCTGAGCTATGTGAAGTCCAGGAGGGTCCTATATCCCATGGTGACTCAAGTCCCTCCATTAGTGTGTAATGGCTTTAGGTTAATTAGACAACCTTGGGGAGAGGAGCAGTTATCAGCCAAGAGGGTGAGAATGAAGGAAGAAGAGAGGAAAGAGAGACCCATGATGTGGGCCACAAAAATAAAAACATGTGAGACCCTGCCCAGAGGAGTGACAGGAGAGGAAAAGCTCAGTGATGTTCATTCAGGGATGGGGGAAAGTGAAACACAGTCTCAGGCAGGCAGAGGCTGTAGATAGGCATCCCAGGCTGGAAACAGCCATGGATGGAGTGACCATGAGCAGATTTCTCCCAGTCTCCTTCTTCCTCACCAGATCTTAGGTCCTCCTCCTGTCTTGCCAGGCACCTGTCAAGCCAGGTCAACTATCTTTATCGCCACCTGGTGGATGCTTTGAGGACTTCACCAAGGTTGGCCTTAAGACCCAGACACCTGGATCTAGGCCCCTTCCCTGGAGACCAAGTGGCACAGAGGACAGGTCTCTCTCCTGAACTCCAGACAAAGGAAGATACAAGCCAAAGGAGGTGACGAGGCCACAGGACTGGTTTCCAGGGTTAGCATGGAAAGAGGCCCAAAACCCAGCCTTCAGACCCAGGCCACTGACACCAACCCTGCCTCAAACCCAGCTGCAACCCCAGGTGGTATTCAGCCTCTGGCTGGCCTCAGGCTGGACTCTGGCCCTTTTCTGAGCCCTGACCCAAGTCCCTTAGAGCAAATCCCAGTTAACTCAGGCAAGTAACTTCTGGGAAGGCAAGGACAAGGAACCTCCCACCATCCCGGAGCAGAGAGCCATGATCCACTCCATGGTTGGCCAGCATGTGGATGATTCCTGAAATTCCAGGGCACAGGCTGCCTGATAAGGGCCACCAATTTGCTTGCAGAATGGACAGGACAGCTTCTCAGGTGATGCAACATTGAAGTAGTCTCTGAGGCCTGAGGGAACATGATGGGTATCAAGGATACCTGAATCCAGGTGAGCAGGCAGAGGGGGCCCTTTCCTATAGGAGGCCAAGTGATGGGGGTGGCTACTGAGAAGGGCCTATAGAGTGGTCCTGGGAAAAGCTGCCAGTCCATCATCTAAATGAGGAGGAGGAGGGGGCTGGGGTAATGACAACTTGGTTCGGGACATGCTAAATATAATGTCTGTGGGACATCTGGGGAGAAGCCCCGAGGCTGTTTGAATCAGGACCTAAAGTGACAAGGCCCAGAAAGCAAGTGGGTGGAGAGATGAGGGCAGCCCAGTAGGGGAGAAGCATGTGGGGAGTGTGCTGGGCAAGGGTGGAGTGAATCAGAATCAGCCCCTCCATTCCCACTGCTTGCCTATTTTAATGAGCAATGACCCAGCCTCCCCTCATGTGGGAACAGGAACTGCTCTTATCTTTCCGGGGGGAGGGGGCCAGAGCCACAGCTGGCAGTCATTAAACACCCTGATCGGGCCAGGATGGATGAGATATTAATAGCCAGGAGTCAATGGCCCTGGAGACGCAGCCTCCCAGGAAGAGGGACAATAACCTCAGCAGGCCATGGGGATGAGGAGGACAGGTCAGGAGGCCATTCAGGCAATGCCCCAGCCTCCATGCAGGACAGACAAGTTAACCAAAGTCCAGAGAAGGAAGGGGACTTGCTTGGGATCATCAGTACAGTCACTGGCAGAGTCTGGCTTGAGCCCAGTTCTCCAAACCCAGAACCCTTCCTCTTCCGTGACACAAATTTCCATAGAGGAAACCCCTGGGGGTAAACCTGTATGGAAACACAAGAACAGAACAGACTTAGTTGGCAACATTAATTCTGTCTTTGTTTAAAATCTTGATGTTTTATTTATGTACTTTTTGCATTAGCTTTCTTTTTTTAAATATTTTTCTTGGTTACCAGGATTTTTGGCCATCCCTTAAATTTCACACCCAAGTCAAGTACCTTACTTGTCTCACCCTAGTCCCAACCCAGCTCCCAGGGCTCCCCATATTAGACCAGCCTCTGCATAGCTCAGAAGAAAAGGATCCTGTCAGAGTGACACCTGCTAGAAGTAGGGGTCTCCAGGACAAATTCAGCACAACAAAGTCATTATACACCTGATGTTTTCTATCTTTCCACTCTGCCATTCTTGTGTGTAGATTTTGAGACTCAGACTTATCCCCTCATGATTGCAAAATGGCCATTGCTGCCTCAACTATCAAGTTCTCACAGAACCCTATCTACTGGCAGAGGGATGTGACTCCTTTTGTCAGGGAAGATAACCTGTCCTAGGACTCATCTTCTACACACTCCTCAGACCAGGATTGGGTTATATCAGTGGTTCTCAACCTTCCTAATGCCATGACCCTTTAATACGGTTCCTAGGGGTCACGATCCAGAGGTTGAGAACCACTGGGTTATATACTCAAATCCTAGGTGCAAGAGAGGCCAGGCTTCCATAAGGGAAGGTGATCTGCTAGGGAAGAGTGGGGAATGGCTGTTGAGTAGGTAACCAACCGAGTCTGACTCTCAGTCCCTTTTTGGATGTCTCTTTGGGTAAATGTGTGATCTTTCAGATTCCCTCTAGCCTGGTGGGGAAGGTAAAGGAGCTAATCTATGGCTCAGTGCAGGAAACAGAAAGGTATTTTGTGCAGAAAGATTTAATGTAGGGAATTAAATGTAGGAAGGTTTAGAGGATTAGAAGTTTGGGCCACCTGTATCCTTCATGGTCACACCACCACAGCTGCCACCTTGCAGAAAATTATTGTAATATCCCAGTTGTACATCCATTAAGCTGGTGACTCTGAAGTGGAAAGAACATGGTCTTTAGCTGCAAAAAAAAAAAAAAAAAAATCTCATGTCTTCCAGATCTCCCCCTCTCCCATCAGCCACCATGCTGCAAACCTCTACCTCCATCCCTTCTGCCTTCTGAGACTCTTGGTAATGCTTCCCTCTGGCCAAGCCTAAGTAGCATTTGATCTATAGCAGCAGGGGAATTTGGAAAAAGCAGGCTTGAGCCTTCCAGCCCCTGCAACACAGGGAAATATGGAAGGGGCTAGAAAAGAGGTTGAATACTAATCAATAATTTCTAGAGCCTGGCATAGTGGCTCACGCCTGTAACCCTAGCACTCTGGGAGGACAACGCAGGTGGATTGCCTGAGCTCAGGAGTTCAAGACCAGACTGAGCAAGAGTGAGACCCTGTTTCTATGAAAAAAAAAATAGCTGGGCATTGTGATGGAGGCTGAAACAGGAAGAAGGAATTCTTGAGCCCAAGAGTTTGAGGTTGCTATAAGCTATGATACCACAGCACTCTACCCAGGATGAAAGAGTGAGACTCAGTCTCAAAAAAAAAAAAAAAAAAGATAATTTCTAGTACAGAGTCTCAGGTGGCATTATAGCCATGTCCCCCAAAAAGCAGATCCTTGAGACAAGTGCCTGTGACCAGGAAATAGAGAATGAAACAGAGAAATGAGGACAGCCAATATAAAGGGTAGTTATTGTGTTGGCCACTGCTGGGGCAATGATAACTTATTTCCTCTGGGACCCTCTGAGGAGCTGGCAGACATTCTCAGAACTTTCTTCCTGGAGGACATAAAAGGAGATCACTGACCACTGCTTCCCATCGTCTATTGCTCAAGACTTGCCCATGTCAACCCCCTCACACTTCCAGGCCTGGCAGGCATGAGCATCAAGTGGGTTCCTGTAGGCGTCCCACTGTACATAACCAGAGGAACCCAGGGGCAGAAAGTACTGGCTGTGTGGTTCAGATGAGCTGAGGAGATTAGGCTTCTCCTGCAGGAAGCTGGCAAAGCTGGGCCAATAGAACACGAGGCGGAGAATCTAATACACGTGGCCTGCTGGGAGCAGGGAAGAAGAGCCTCACACAAAGGTCCTTGTGCACTAGGGTCTTCATGGACACTCATTGGCCCTGCTGCTATATAGTCTGTCACCAGGGTACTCAGCCAGGATCCACCCAGCCCCAATGTGACTCCCTCTAGCCTCTGAGGCTCTCCCAGTCAGTCTCAGCCATACTTTCATCCAGCCCTAGGTGTGAGCTGCCCTCAACATGGCCTTTAAGGCCGACTTATTTTACCATCAACCATGGTAGCACTATGACAGGCCCACCACTTCCAAATCAGCCACTTTCCTATGGCTCAGGGAGCACACAGGAACTTGTAGATCCCTTCCAGGCCTTCTGGCCACTAAAAGTGTAGCTCCACCATTTTTATCCAGAAGAGTCTCTTACAGGGCACAAGTGGCCTGGGAGTTGTCTTCCAAATGCAGAGCAGGACACATCCTGTTTTCATCTTTCAATTTTTTTCCCTCAAAATTCCACCCCAGATGATGAGAACAAGACATGGCAGAGGGGTTCTTCTCTTTCTCCTTTCCACCCTTCACCTGCTGTAGGATGGGCCTCCCTCCCTTCCCCTGTATCCTACCTTTTTTCTTTCAGAGATGACATCCTCTTTCTTTGTCTTTCCCTGGGTCATAATGGTGGAGTAGCTTCAGAGGGATATAATTTCAGGGGCAGGAAGATGAGCATTGTATCTATTTAATGTTTTCAGAATATTCCTCTCATTACGTTCATCCGGCAAATCCGGCAAATAGTTACCATGAGCACAGTTCTAGACACAGAGGTAGCAGTGGTGTACAAGGCAGAGCCCCTTCAGGGAGGTGACCCTCTAACACAGTGAACTGGTTGCCAAGAGAGGATCTTAGATGTGCCACGAAATTTTTAAAGATAATTAACTGAATCGTTTTCGAAAGATGTTCAAAGCACAGTAAGTGTATCCATTTTTTTACTCTCTTTGGATCAACATATTTAAGTGTGCCCTGGAAGTTTAAGTGTGCAGAGGCCAGTGTGCTGGGAGATGGAAAAGGCCGGATAACACTGCTCTAGACACACCTTGCTACACGGCCAGAAACCTGTTGAAGTGACAGGAATAGTAATAAAAAATTAA